>JAQOOD010000002.1:18224152-18503738 GCA_029633175.1 Citrus glauca | reverse complement strand
TAATTTTTTAACTTATTTAATATTATTAATAATTATTATTTTATTTATTAATTTAATATTATAAATAGACTTTCACTAGAAATTCGCCGGACCACCACCGGACCACTGTCGGACCTCGCCGGAAGTTTGCCGGACTGCCATTTATTTTATTTTATATATACATATATATTAATATAAATAATTTAATAACTAAATTTAATATTAAAATTTTAACTATTTTATATTTTATTTTTATATAATAAAAATAAAATATCTATGGATATCCATGGATCTCCATAGTTTTATGTATAAAATCTATATTCATATCCAATATTAAATATTAGATATGGATTTTATGGACATCCATGGATCTCCATAGTTTTATGTATAAAATCTATATCCATATCCAATATTAAATGGATAATTATGGATTTGATTATCTATCCATAATTGGATATTTGCCATCCCTGATAAGGAGTAGTCTAAATTAAACAAGTGCTAGGGTCACAAAATCTACTTTTGACATTCAAATCACGGTTATAATATCCTCTCATATTTATAATTTTTTTTATTTTTTCACGAGTTTGAATATTATGCGACTCGCTTCTTAATTAATCACTCTATCTATAAGTATGAGAATGAAGTACATAGTGTCCCATAGCCACATTGGAGTTTTATCACTACCATGTTGAGTGTCAACATTATGTTTAAATACAACATAGATTTAAGAAGATGTAGATCTACAAATTAACATGAAATGAAAATATTTTGTAAAAAATACAACTTATAAACATGTAACTCAAATGAAAAACTTAAAACTCACTTGATAGAGCAATTAATTTCATGATCTAAATAATTAAACTTCACCTTTCACTTTAACTTAGAAAATTACTCACTCAATTTGGCTAGCAAAACACTCATTTCATTTAACAAATTTGTGAAATTGCAATAAAAGAAAATTGAAAATAAAAGTGAAGAGAAGAATTTCTTCTTATTAACTATGTTTTTCGCTAAAATTTACTAGACATTTATTCCAATTTTCTCTATAAAACTCACCTCTAAAATCCCTCACAATATTTTTCTACCAAATTTGTGACAACTCTCAACTTTTATATAGGCGAATTTTGAGATCAAGTGCGGGGTATTAACATTAGAAAATATACATATAATAAAAATCAAAATTTTCACTAACAATGTTGACAATACTAACAATTTCATCACCTTTACAAATTGTTATAACTAATTTTATTAATTTTTTTCATTTGTTTTTAAATATGATTTTTTTGTGTTTTGTAAGTAAATCATAAATTTATGATGCTTGGATGAGAAAAACAGACATGAAATTTGAATTCCAAGACTCAAAGCCTTTGAAAGAATTGCTAGCCTTGCAATCCAACATTAATTCCAAAGGGCTTAGATCGTCCCAAGCTCACATGCATCTTGTTGTACTAGATGTAACACTCATCAATCTAGTAGTTCAACCACCTTGACAAATGAGCCAATGTAAGGTCCTACTTTGACTTCATTTGTAGCCATTGATTTGTGGAATCTAGCGAGCAACTTTAGATCTTTAGATTGTGCTAGTAAAGTTAATCTAACATTATAGTTGTAAGCTTACCAAAATTATCATGTAAATACCCACACTCAATCAACTCAAAATTTGCCTATATAGAGGCAAGAGCCCTTACAAATTTTGTAGAGAGAAATTTGTAGAGCATTTGTAGAGAATTTATGGTGGATTTTATAGGTAGTATTGTAGAGAAATTAAGTGTAAATCTAGAGTAAATTTTAGGAAACAAATCTAGAGAAATTAAGTATGTTACAAAGATGATGGCTTTTCAGAGAGGCATCATTAAACAACAAAAAAAGATGATGGTTTATAAACAATCATTAAAAATGACTCCTCTTTCAATGAGACTGTCTAAATTGACGGTTCTAAAACTGTCATCTTTATTTGTTTAGAATTGTCATTGTTTCACATTTTTGTATTAGTGATTTTTTTTTCAATTTTCTTGTATTGTATATCATAATTAGTTAAATAATATAAGTGTTTTACTTGTCAATATGGTGGCTAATTTTCTAAGTTAAGATGAAGGATGAAGCTTAAAAATTCAAATAATGGATTTAATTACTCTCTCACGTGAGTTTCAAGTTTATTGGTTTCAGTTACATGTTTATAATTTGTATTTTTCTATTTGTTATTTTAATTCCATATTTATTTGTCGATCAAGATCTTCTTAGATCTATGTGGATATCTAGACATAATGTTGATACACTAACACGGTAGTGGAAACACTTTAATACGACTGTAGTACATTATATACTTACTCTCCATATTTATCCATAAAGTGGTTAGTTAAGAACTAAGTCATGTAATATTTGAATTGGTAAAAAGAAATACAAAACATAATTAATGCTAAGGACTAGCAAGAAGCTAGTTGAGGATGTGATTAAAGCTAATAAAAATATCATATAAATGCCCATAAAATGACTAAAAAATGGTTATATTTTGCATTTCTTTTTACACTACAAAAAGTGCATCCTGTAACATTAGCACTTGTTTAATTTAAACTATTTTATTTTTACCTTCTTTTTTTGCAATTGTTTTTATTAATAACTAGTTTTTTAAATTTTTTATGGTTTGACCTTAGATTCACCGAGTTGTATTATAATCAAGTACTATTATAATTGTGAGTAATTAATCACTTTTGAGTCTTGTTGTGGGCATTTATATGATATTTTTGTTAGCGTTACTCACATCCTCAACTAGCTTGTTATTCCTTAGCGATTAAAACACTAACCATAATAAGTAAAATTGTTGTACAAGCTGGTTATTGTTCTTCTCCTCCTCAAACAACAAAATAATTGAACTCTCCTCCTTTTTTTTTTGAAAAGTAAGAAAAGAAAAAAGAAAAAACTCAGACTAGATAACGATAATTGTTCGTTTGTGCTCAATCACAAAACATATGAGATTTTATCAAAAGAGCACAATATATTTGTGCCAAAGTTCATTAGGTTTGTTGTCATTAGGAGTGGGTTAATTTACAAATAAAAAACAAATGGTATATATTGAACTTATGTAGCAAGCTATGAGCCAAAAAGTTTCAGACCAGTTGGCCTTAGGGCATTAGGTGCTGAAACACCTTTAAGGGTTTAATTACTCCAATTTTTGATATAGTGAAATTGAATTTATTTAAAATTTTTATATATATATATTTTTTATAGAATTTTATCATTTTTTGCGAGCGATCACCATTGATTAGGTAAGATACCCAATTACTAGGCAAAAGTAATTTTTTTTTGTTTTAGCCAAAATTTTGCTGTTTCATGCGAGTAATCACTGTTGATTAGGCAAGATGCTTAGTTATTACGCATATGTTCGAGTTTTTTTTTAATAAAACACACACTTTCTTTGTCTTAAATGTCGCCTTCAACAAACCAAAAGAACTAAATATTAGTAATTTCAACTTACAACCCATAAAATATGTGTCATTTTTTGTGTGTTGGAATAGTTTAGTAACATTCGTTGATGATCAAATAAAGCAAATTGGATGAGTAAATATTATTAAAAGGAAGAACTCACAAATTTGATTAATTTGAAGAGAAAGAGAAAAAAATAATTTTTATTTGCAAAATAGTGAAAATGGTGCGTCTCAAAAGTCATGAAAAGAACTCCTCATTATGCCATTTTCAACAAAAGGCTGGTTATTTTTTTTCTTTTTAAAAAAAACACACAAAAACATGCTATGTCAACTATCCACCCCCTTTAACTAGATAGAGACATTGTCCCCAATGTTAAAGAAAAAGAAAGAAGTAAATTTTAGAAGATAACACCTGATAAACATAAAAGGGAAATAAATGCTTGCAAAAAAATCACTAGTATATAAGAAAATAAAAAAAGTTACAGATCGTGATTCAAGTCCGCTATTTTTCAATTATCACCATTACCAGCATCTAATCGATCTAGTTAAGAAGCAGTTGGAATGATTTTAGTCTAATAATCTTACATTCGATCAATTAATTTAGTAGTAGTTTTAGCATGGACAAGCATTCTTCGCGATGCATGGGAAAGGATATTGAATCTCACAATATCATTGAGAAACATTATCAAGAGACAATAGTAATAATTTACATCCAACAATGTAATAGGCTTTTGGTAAATGTTTAGCTTTGCCTAGGATACAATTTCAAAAAATTCTTCTAAGGTGTTAAGTCCACCTAGCAAAGTAATAATAACATTAGCACATTCAATTATTGTAGTTAGTTATTCATGCCTAACTGTGACAGTGAGTTCTTCCTTTTTTCTTCCGATTATTCTTCCTTTAGTTAAAGCTTTTGAGATTATACCCAAAACTTGATTTCCTCTAGTGTTTGGAGCTTATGAGACAAGACCCCTTTAATCTATTGTTACCACCTTTGTATATTAAATGCATTTTTCTTAGACAATACCCTCCTAAGTCTTTACAGCATCAATAAAATTTGGAATATGTCTAGAAGTTGATCCACGAAATAAACAAATATTTTAAGCTATTAAATTGGATATGCCTCTATTATGATTCTCTCTCTTTTAAGAATAAAGATAGTACAAAAAAGAGATAAATATAACAAAGTATTTATAAATCTAGAAAAGGTAGTGCATCAATGGTAATAATTGCAGAGGTTGGCTATTGTGAAATAGAGTGTCAAAAATAGTATAAAGGATGAATTAGTTAAATGCTACAAAAATTGTCAGATGAATAAGTCAACAAACTTAGAGTAGAATAATAACTATAAAAAAAATGTACTAATAGTTGTGATTGTGGCTCACATCTTTCATTGATTTTACATTCAGTAATGGCTTAAATGCCTTTTATGGCTCAAGGATGGGCATCCCATCTGATTTTCATAAAAATTGACAAATAAAGTTAAACTTAAATTCCCACGATTGAATTATGCACATTCATGTTGAAATTGTGTCATTAATCTTTAGATATTGAATTAAAATTACCATTAGGATATGTCTTGAGAGTCAATAACGTCATTGAACAACTCATTATTCAAGCCATGCCTAATGAATAGAATCTTATTTACATGATTATTAGATACATACCTCAAGGAGTGACAGCTTGTATTGGAAGTCTAGTATGCGAGTTTATAACAAACACATAGCCTTTTAGCTTTGAGCTTTTTGATGTAGGTGCTTTTCCATAAGCCAAATATGTGAGAAACAAATGATACATCAAATATTTCACCAGCTACTCAAACTTTAGCTTTAATAAGCTAATAAACATCTTTAGGGATTTTATACATAATCAATAGCCTTATTCTTTGAAATGTGCTTCATAAACGTCGACAAGAGAGCGTAAATAGAATGAAGGAAATTTTGAAAGTAGTTTCTTGATAATTTCTCCTTTGCTTATTGATAGGCGTATCGGTTATTGTAGGTTAACTAAACAAATCAACTATAAGAGTCATATAGTACCATTGTTTGTCATTTAACTGGGTAGAAAAATTAAGTATAAAAAATAAGACTTAATTTTCACAATAAATATGACCATAGAGAAGAAAAATTTTCAAGATATTGAATTGTCAAAAAATGGTTTCAATCTTTGTTAGTTTACTAGAAATTCATTACCATTATTTGAATTCTCAATTTCTATGACCCCATATGTATATTTGCACAACAAATAGGCCACTCTATTTTGATTTTAACTTCCTTAGAAATAAATGAAGACAAGAAGTATAAAGGTAATTTTTTGACCAACTTCAATTTTTTTTGAGGAATTCTTTTATTATGAAAAGCTTTAGTGTTTGTCTTATGAATTCTTGAATTCTCATATATATAATTCCTTAATTCCTCAAGTTTATTAAATTATAATTACCCTTATTGCCAGCATTACACAAATTTGAATTAAAAGTTTTAATAACCCAAAATAATTTTTCTCACATTCAACTCGCTAGTGGCAAGATTTATCATAAATCAACTGGTAAGGTGACATTCCTAAAGATGTTCTAAATACAGTACAGTAAGCCCAAAACATATCATTATGTCGAAGAGACCAATCTTTTTGGTATGGATTAATTATTGTTTCTAAAATTTGCTTTATTCCCTATTTGTTAATCCAATTTGATCACTTGTTTGACGGTGATAAGGGTAGCAACTTTATACATAATTTTAGATTTCTTCATTAAATATCCAATGACTTTTTATAAAAATGTTTACCTTTATCATTGATAATGGCTAGAGGGATTCCAAATTTGCTCAAAAGATATATATTTTTTTTAAAAAGTGGATCACTATTTTGCGATCATTGTGCCAATAATGAATCACTTCAGTCCATTTTAGGATGCAGTCAATATGTAAAATACATATACAAATCTAGATGATGATGGAAAATGACCTATAAAATCTATTTCGCAACATTCAAATAATTCAATGACAAGAATGAGGTTCAAAGGCATCATATTCACTTTAAGATGGACCCTAACATTTGACAATTCTTATATATTTTACAAAATATATAACTGTATTGCAGTTGCATCTTTAAGTATTGTGTGCCTATAGAATCAACATTGGAAGATTTTTGCAGTTGTTTTTGAAATATTATCTAAGCAACCCAAGAGGGGGGTGAATTGGGTTATTAAAAATTAAGCTAAATAAATCACACAACAATTTAATCTATTGCTTTAATAGAATAAACAACAATAAATTCAATAAAGTACAATAATAATAGAGCAAGGGAAGAAAAAACAAACATAATGATTTTTATGTAGTTTGATAATCCCCACCTAAATTCACGCCTCCAAGCTCACATGGGTTGAGGATTTCACTATCTAAGCCTTTCAAGGCTTCAAATGTTTACAATTGACTTCTAAGGTGTCAATCAACCTTTACAGCAAGAGATTATTCCCAATCTTTTAACCCAAGTGTATCCTAACACTTACAATTACTCAAAACAAATATTACGAATGTGTTTTTCCCACACACAAAATTTATGATTATAAATCTATGCTTAATGTGTGAATAAATGAATCAAGAACGAATTTAAAGCTCAATGAATATTGTATTCTTGATTACAAGCTCAGTAATAATGTTGTGATCATTGTTGTTTGAATTTGATTGAGCTTATTTATAGTTGGAACTGAAAACTAGCTGTTATTTATTTTCTGCTCATTGTCGGATCTCTGTTAACTAGATGTCGGATCGTCATTTGACTGGTCAATATGACCGCTGGGTTGGATTTTCAAATTGTCGGATCACAGTTTTTTAGATATCAGATCACCGTTTGTGTCCAGAGGCTACTCTTCAATTCTGTTCGATGTCGGCTAGCCGTTATCAAGATGCCAGTTAGCCGTTTGCTACAGTAACTGCCACAATGATTGCTATAGTGAACTATTTTATAAATTATAGTTTGGCCCCAAAACTTTATAAAAATATATTATGGCCCAAACTTTTATAAAACTTGTCAAATAGGCCTGTTTTCAGGATTTGAAGAAATACTTTCAATTAGACCATAAAATTGAAAAACAACCAATTTTATAAAATTATTTTTCATTAAAATATAAAACCTTAATAATGTGAAAATAATGATTTTATTTAAAATATATAAAATAATTTGAGCTTTTAAAAACTTAATCATTCTTAATCTTGTTTGTTATCATCAAAATCAACATTATGGATACTTATATGCGAATAGTTTTCTTTGAAGAAAAGTGGTTACCACCTACTTTAGAATAATAAAATTGAATGAAACTATTTATATCATTGTTATGTATGCATCATCGAAAAATTCATTTAGAAGAGTACTTAAACAATTATGAATCATTCCCATGAAAACTTTTCATCTCTGTTAAAAATTTCCTCTTCTATTGGGAGTAACAACTAGATGGAATTTCACTTATTGCAAGAAAATTGATAATGTTAGGATAACATATTATTTTTAGAAACAAAGTTCATCGTAAAAAGAATCATTGATAAGTATTATATCAATTGAAGGCCTATTTGCAAGTCTTGATAGATAGTCTGCAACAATATTTTGGGCACCCTTTTTTTATTTTTGATTATGAGGTTAAATTCCTAGAGCAACAAAATCCATTTATTAATGTTAGATTGTGATAACTCTATGAAATGAGAGTTATTATGACACTTTTAGACTCAAATCAATATTACTTAGAGAGTAAATGATATTTTTTTATTGCAGTTTTAGCTATATTTTGTATGAGCATCCATTTAATTTTATTTTTAAAAAAATTAATTTTGTTTTAAATCATTTTGTGCTCAAATTATGTGCATGATTGTAGATAACCAAAAAGCTCAAGTTTTATGATGGAATATTGTTGCAGCAGACTTGCAGAGATGACAAAAGAACTTGTTGTAGAGGAATTAAATTAAGTCTAGAATAGTAAAGATACTATGGCTATTGCTGTAGCAATCCTGTAGCAACGACAGACTAGATTTCATGCACGATAGCTAAATGACTGCAATTTGAAGATTAAAAAAATGGAGATACGTGACCACATGCTTCTGGTTACTCTAATTCCAAGATATAAAAGGAACACACATAAAAAAAAAGGAGAGAGCCATCAGTCAAGGAAAAATAATATAAAAAACAACAAGAAATAAAGAAAAAGAGAGATTTTATGGCTGCAACAGAAGATTTAAGGAGACAAAAGAGAGATCGCAAGATCAAGCGGAACTCAATTCCTCATATTCTTTTCTTATTTTTCTTTATTTATGGAAATATATTTAATAGCTAAAATGATTTTTGTTATTGTTTTATCGCAAATCATGAACTAAACTTTGTTGTGGTTGGGTAATAAACAAGCTTAATGGGTATTTGACTGATATATGCATGTTGCTTTGTATTTGCTATAGTATTTTGTCTTAATGTTACTTATTACAATTCCCCATTTCGGCTAACCACCCATTTAGTGGTACTAGCTAAAAGGAGCCTAAAAAAAGGTCTGACTTAGTATAATAAATTAAGACAATACATGGTTTTATATTAGGTTAAGTTCAACTAATCTCAATTTGAATAAGGCCATATTTGGTCTAAAATTAATAAAGAACTAGACACATGGATTTACTTTGTAGGGTAACTGTAACATAGAACATATAATGTTATATCTAATGTTAGTGTAATAATTGATCATTGTTAGGTTGAAATTATATATAAGATATCCAATAAGTGATAGTTGAGGATGTATGACGGATTCTACCTAGTACTGTAGTAGATGCCGTAGTAACAAAGTTACTCAAGAGATGTCCTCGTCATGGTATTCCTTGTTGTATATAGTTGGACACTTTCTACAAAGGTTTAAACCCAATCACTAGATTAATGGTGGACGCTTCAGCAGATGAGGCCTTGTTGTCTAAGTCTTAAAATGAGACTTATGAAATTTTGGGGATGATAACCAACAACAACTATCAGTGGCCATTTACTAGATAAGGTACAATAAGAGAAACAACATGAGTTCACAATATAGACGTCTTGACAATATTATCAGCTCAAGTGACTTCATTAACAAATATGGTGAAGGCTATGGCAACTGCTCCACCAACTATCAACCAAATTATTGAGGTATCCTATGTTTATAGTGGAGAAGGGCATCTATTTGATAATTGTCCCAGAAATCTACCCAATCAACTATATAGGCAACTTTAATGGATAGAATCAGAACAATCTTTACTCAAACACTTACAACCTTAGATGGAGAAAACACCCAAACGTTTCATGGAGTAATCAGAATCAATATGCTGCAACATCTAGCGGACAAAACATGCCTGCTTTACCACTTAGATTTCACCAGCAAAGTCAAAGGCAATAAACCAACAACAATGGTTAATTTAGTTCTCTTGAACTTTGATTAAGAAGTGCATTGTGAAGAATAAAGCAGTTGTCCAAAAGCTAAGTGGTATCCTTGAGAAACCTAGAGAACTAGATTAGGTAGCTTGCTATAGCATTAAACCAAAAACCATAGGGCAATTTACCCAGCAACACAGAGGATTCGAGAAGGGAAGGAAAAGAACATTGTAAAGTGATCAATTTAAGGCCTGAAAAGGATGTCCATATCCTTGTTAATGTATCAAAAAAACGAGTTGAACCCATTTTAATCTAAGAGGAAACTCAAGTTGAAGAGGAGCCACAACATTTCAGTTTCTAGCCCACTGGTGTGAACAGTTAAGCTACAACATCTGTAGAAAATGATGATCTAGCACTTATTGGTGAAGATACTGCATCACCTACTACATCAGCTCAGAACATGACAAAAGAGAAGCAACCTATATAGCCTACTACAATATAATAGTTTAGGCACCCACCATATTTTCCATAAAGATTCTAAAAGCAAAAATAAGACAAGCAATTTAACAAATTTTTGGAAGTGCTAAAGTAGCTACATATCAATATTCCTTTTGTGGAGGTTTTAAAACAAATGCCAAATTATGTAAAGTTCTTGAAAGATATTTTTCCAAGGAAAATAAGGATTGAAGAGTTTGAAACAATTGCTCTAGCACAAGAATGTAGCCATATGCTTCAAAACAAGATCCCTCATAATTTAAAGGATCTAGGAAGCTTTGCAATCCTATGCTCCATAAAAACTAAATATAGTGGCAAGACATTTTATGATTTAGGAGCTTGCATCAATCTTAGTGTTCAAGCAATTGGGAGTTGGAGACGTTAGACCAACAATAGTAATTTTACAACTTGCTAAACAATTTCATGTTTTTCTAGAAGGCAAGATTGAATACGTATGGGTAAAGGTGGATAAATTCATTTTTGTAGTGGATTCTATAGCGTTAGACTTTGAAGCAAATAAAGAAGTGCCAATCATTTTAAGAAGACCTTTTTTAGCTATTGGAAAGTCTTTAATTGATGTTCTAAAAGGAGAATTGACTATACTGGTTAATGATCAACAAGTTACATTCAATGTGCTAGATATTGTGAAGATTTCAGATGATGTTGAAGATTATAATTTTATCAATGTTGTAGATTTTTCTATAGCAGAGAGATTAAACAATTGTTGTAGTAAGAAAGAAGTCAAGGCTGTAACATTTGAAGAATTTAAAGATGAAGATCTTGAAGCAGTTGACATATCATTGTTAGGGGAGAGGCAACCTTTAAGACCTGACAAGCACTTTGAATCTCTAGATCTTTTAAACAGGGAAGTAAAACCTTTTATTCCCTCTATTGAGTCACCTCTTGTTTTAAAATTAAAGTTTTTACCTTCACATTTGAAGTATGTTTATCTTAGTGATAATAAAACACTTTCTATAATCATTTCATCTTTTTTTATTGCAAATCAAGAAAAGAGCTTGGTAGATGTATTTGAGAGATACAAGGAGGCAATTGGATAGACCATTACATATATAAAGGGTATTAGCCCCTCCATATGCATGCACAAGATTTTGTTAGAAGATTGCTGCAACAACTCTATAAAGCAACAGAGAAGATTAAATTCTATTATCAAAGAAGTGGTAAAGAAGAAGATCATCAAGTAGCTTGATACTGGAATTATTAACCCAATATCAGACAACTCATGGGTATGTCCAGTACAATGTGTTCTAAAGAAAGTTAGAGTAATAATTATAGCAAATGAAAAGAATGAGCTCATTCACACAATAACAGTAACTGGATGGAAGTATGCATGGATTATAGGAAGCTAAACAAAGCCACAAGGAAGGATAATTTTCCATTGTCTTTCATAGATCAAACGTTATCTGATTAGTGTTAAAAATTGTATGTTCATTAAGGGATAAAAATGTTATTTTGTTTTATTAATGTAATTTATATTTGTAATTGTGTAACATATTGTGAATTTCTAATTATATTGTGTGTTTATTAGGTAAAAATAATAATTTCATGCAATTTGAGGCTTCGAACAAATGCATGGATGTCAAATTTGGAATCCGGAAGTCTGAGAAATTATGTCATTGTTGAGGAGGATCCAAGACTTTTGGTTTTTTTTTTTTATGTTTTTACCACGGTAAATGTGGTAATTGTAAAATTATAAGTTTTTATCATATTAGGTATGGTAATTGTTAGTAGAATGTGTTGGATATGCTTGAGTGGATAAGTTAGGTTTATGTTTTATTTGTAGGATTATTAGTGGGATAAATGTATGGTTAAAATGTAATTAGATTTTTTTTATTTGCATGGTGTGGATTTATCATGTATTAGTATAAATAGAGGGAGATGAACAGACCTCTTCACACCTTCTCTTCTCTTCTTACCCCCCAAATTCTTCTTCTCATCTCTTTTTGTAATTTATTTTCAATCAATAAAATTATTTTTATTTCAATTTTCAAATTCTATTTTTAATTATGTGTTTTTCAATTTTAGTAATTTCCTTTATAAAAAAAATGTGTAGCTAATTATTAATAGTTAGGGGAAGGTGAAACTCTTAGGAAATAAGATTTAATGAAATTCTATTTTTAATTTTATAAATTAAATTATTTTTTATTTAATTTTATACATATTTTATATTATGAGATTTTGATTTATTGTAGGCAAACAAGGGAGTTTGGTACAATAAATTTTTTTATCAAAATATAAAGTATGGTAAAATGGTATTTTGACTTATTGTAGACAAATTACATTTTGGCACAATGAATACTTAATCCATCAAAAAATTAAAGCGAAAATAATAATAATTTATATAATTAATCTTTGGGTAATAAATCTAAAACAAATGGCAAAAAGAATTTATTAAGTTTTATTTACAACTAAGAGTGAATTCACAACCCTAACTAATTCAATTTCATTGTTTTATTTAAATTAAGTTGTTTATATTTAAGTTTTATTTCAAATTTTAGATAAAATAAAATAAACAAATTAAATATTTTCTCTATGGATCGACCTCGGACTCACCAAGATGTATTATAACTAGGCACTCTTATACTTAAGAGTAAATCAAATACTTTTAAGTCGTGTCATTAGACAGACTTACTAGAAAAGAGTGTTATTGTTTCTTGGATGGATACTCATGGTACAACCAGATTGCTATCGCACCAGAGGATCAGGAGAAGACAACATTCACTTGTTTTTAATGGCACCTTTGCTCTCAGAAGGACGCCATTTGGCCTGTACAATGCTTAAGCAACTTTTTAGAGGTGTATGATGTCTATTTTTTTTTAGATATGGTCGAGTAAATACTTGAGGTATTCATGGATGATTTTCTTTTTCAGTTTTTAGATAATCATGTGATGATTGTTTGAATAATCTAGAAAATGTGCTTAAGTGATATGAGGAGATAAATTTGGTATTGGATTAGGAGAAGTGCCATTTTATAGTACAAGAAGGGATAGTTCTAGGCCATAGAATCTCTAGAAAGGAAATAGAGGTGGATAAGGTAAAAATAGGGGTGATTGATTAGCTTTCACCATTTACTTTAGTTCAGGGCATAAGGAGTTTCTTAGGTCATGTTAAGTTCTATAGAAGGTTCACTAAGGACTTTTCTGATATAGCCAAACCTTTATGCATGTTGCAAGAATATGAAAGATCCTTCAATTTTGATGACAATTGTTAAAGGCCTGTGTTGAGTTGAAGAGAGCTCTTGTTACAGCATTAGTTGCTATAGCACTTAGTTGGAGATGCCTTTTAAGTTGATGTGTGACTCTAGTGACCACTCTGTTGGATTAGTGCTAAGGCAGAGGAAAGTCAAGATTTTTCACTCCATTTATCATCCCAACAAGACCTTAGCCGATGCACAACTCAACTATACTAACACTGAAAAAGAGTTGCTGGTAGTTGTTTTTGTATTTGATAAATTCAGAGCCTATCTGGTTAGCACCAAAGTGATTGTTTATACAAATCACTTAGCTATAAAGTATTTGATATCAAAGAAAGATGCCAAACCAAGGTTGATTAGGTGGTTGCTGTTACTACAAGAGTTTGAATTGGAGATCAAGGACAGAAAAGGCGCAGAGAATCAAGTAGCAAATCATCTTTTAATATTGGAAGCATATGCAAGTACTCTAACTAAGCAAGACGTAACATAAAATTTTCTTAATGAGCAGTTGCTAATGATACAACATGCACAATGCTACAGTAATTTAATTTCCATGGTATGTAGATTTTGCAAATTATTTAGTGAGTGGAATATTATCCCTTGATTTGAGCTATTAGTAGAAGAAGAGCTTTATTAATGATGTCAAACGTTATTAGTGAGATAACCCTTACTTTTACAAGATGTGTTCTGACCATGTGATCAAAAGATGTGTTCCTAATGAGGAAATTTCAAACATGCTACAATCCTGTCATTTTGCAACATATAGTGGGCATTTTGGAGAACACAGAACAACAACAAAAGTTCTTCAAGTTATTATTGGCCTTCTATTTTTAAAGATACTTATGAGTTTGTTAAATGTTATGACAGGTGCCAAAGAACAGAGAACGTTTATAAAAAGAATAAAATGCCACTAATTAATAATTTGGAGGTTGAACATTTTTATGTATGGGAATAAACTTTATGGGACAAATTCCACCTTCGTTTGGCAACTTATACATCTTAGTTGCTATGGACTATGTACCCAAGTGGGTAGAAGCTGTAACAATGCCAACCAATGATAC
The DNA here is from genome assembly GCA_029633175.1 of Citrus glauca. Taxonomy (NCBI): domain Eukaryota; kingdom Viridiplantae; phylum Streptophyta; class Magnoliopsida; order Sapindales; family Rutaceae; genus Citrus; species Citrus glauca. The sequence continues at coordinate 18,489,210 of JAQOOD010000002.1, read as the reverse complement.
TAAGGCAGTGGTGAAGGTTCTTTAGAAGAATATTTTCTCAAGATTTGACACTCCAAAAGCCATAGTCAGTGATGAAGGAACCTATTTATGCAACATGATGTTTGCTGCAGTATTGGTTAAGTATAGGATCAAGTATAAAATTGCTACAGTATATCATCCACAAACTAATAGTTAGGTAGAAGTGTTCAATAGGGAGATAAAAAATATCTTGGAGAAAGTGATGAATCTCGATAGAAAGGATTAGTCTCTCATTTTAAATGACTCCTTATGTTCATATTGAACAACTTAGAAAACCTTACTTGGCATGTCCCCATACAAAATTTTCTACGGGAAAGCTTGTCACTTGCCCTTAGAGTTAGAGCACAAAGTTTATTGGGCAATAAAACAATTGAACATAGATATGATTGTTGCAGCAGAACAAAGAAAGCTACAACTTTGTGAGCTAGAAGAGTTAAGGTTGTTTTCTTATGAAAATGCAAAAATTTACAAGGAGGGGACCAAATAATGGCATGACAAGCAAATCCAGCAAAGAGAGCTCATTCCAAGTCAATAAGTTATGCTCTACAATTCACAACTAAAACTTTTCCCTAAAAAATTAAAATCTAGATGGCTAGAACCTTTCAAGCTCATTAAAGTTTATCCTCACGAGGTCGTTGAACTTCAAGTTGAAAAGACAGACCAGGAATTCAAGGTGAATGGACAAAGAGTAAAGAATTACATTTGAGCTGCTGTGAACAATCCCAAGGAGGATTTGTTCTTCAAGGATCTAGCTTCAAAAATTATGGATAGTTAGAATAAAGGGCCTATAATTAAGCGCTGATTGGGAGGCAACTCAATAACGAAAGTTTAAAATTTTTAAAACATTAAATTTAGTCTTAATTGTTTAATTTGTCTTTTTGTTATTTTAATTTGGCATCTAATTTTTTTATTTCCTTTTATTGCATTGTGTTAATTTGCTACAAGTAGAAGTTGATATAAAAAAAAAGTCCTTTATTTAGGATATTGAGTAGCCAGGTCTGTTCATGAGCCCCATATTCAACCTTGAGTTAAATGTGTCGAATGATAAGACTATATTATATCATCTTAAATGTTACTACTGCAACAACTCTAATTTGTACATTGGTTAAGTAATTGGGTTTCATCATTATAAATGATAGACATTCACATAAAAAATCAATGATTTATAGAAAACTATTTGACTGATAAAAAAAATTATTTTGCTATAGCGTAGTTTAAATCTATTTTTGACTTATGTTCCCCTATATATAAATGTATTTGTGTTTTATCTTTGAGTTATATGCAATGGTTGTGTGATGCTATAACAACTCTAGAGCTTGATCAAAGTGCCACTCACATATTTTGAATAGAATAAGACCTAATCCTAGAACTGGAACTGCTTATGGCAATTTTGCATGTTTAAGAGTGTGATATAGGAGATTGATGAATCTAAGGAAGCTGGATGACAGAACTAAGTTAATTGTTGCATGATTGCGTGATTAAAGTGTTAGTGTTTTTGTCATTACTTGAGGACAAGTAACGATTTAAGTTTGAGGGTGTAATAACTCTATGAAATAAGAGTTATCATAGCACTTTTAGACTCAAATTAATATGATTTAGGGAGTAAATGATATGTTTTTATTGTATTTTTATCTATATTTTGCATAAGCATCCATTTAAGTTTAGTTTTAAAAAATTGATTTTGTTTTAAATCATTTTGTGCTTAGATTATGTGCATGATTGTAGGTGACTAAAAAGCTTAATTTTATGGATAGATTATTGTTGCAAAGACTTGCAAAGATGACAAAAAACTTGGCTTCAAAGGAATTAAAACAAGTTTGGATAAGTGAAACAGTTGTAGCTGTTGCTGTAGCAATCCTGTCATAATGATAGCTTGGATTTCAGACACTATAACTAAAAGATTGCGATCTAAAGTCTCAAAAAATGAGAGATATGTGGCCACACGCTTTTAGTTACTCTAATTCGAAGCTATAAAAGGAGCATACATGAAATGAAAAAAAAAGAGGAGTCATCATTCAAGGAAAAATAACAAAAAAAAACAACAATAAGAAACAGATAAAAAGTGAGATTTGAGGGCTGCAATAGAAGATTCAAGGAGAAATAAAAGGAGGATCGCAAGATCAAGCAGAACACAATTCCTTTTTCTCTCCCCGTCTGTAACTCTTAACAATCTTTACAATTCTTTTTTACACTACTTTTATTTTCAGTAAAACAAAACCCTATTCAAACTGCTACAACAATGTTCAAAATTAAAACACAATGTTATTATATTGAAGGGCCCTACACGCTTCCACAGTTACAAAAATAGGGAAAAATTTGAAGATATTATTGAGCCTCGAAAAATATTAGAGGAAAAGAGCTTTCAATTTCCAAAACAACCATCAGGGATGATGAATAACATATATACTGCTGTAGCATGAAGGGAATGGTTGGAGTTTTGTGCTCACCCCCAAGACCTTGTTGTTCTGATCGTTAAGGAGTTATTTTCCAACATGTTACAGCGAGATCAACGTAATATCCTTGTGAGGCAAGTACATATACCTTCAGATTCTTGAGTTATTAATACTTTTTGTGACTTTCCTGCTATGATTGATTGTGAATACACTAAATTTGCCGAGTTCATGAACGTAAAGAAGTGGGGGGAGGTGTTGAAAACCTAAACTGTTAAGGATGATAAATGAATGAATGAAGAAAATAGAGTAGTCAATAGGATAGATTTGAAACTTGTAGCCGAGGCTTGGGTGAAATTTTTGAAATCTAGATTGATGTCAACCATCCACACTACTACTGTTTCCCAAAATGCATGGACTCACAAGGATTAAGCAAATGCTATAGGAGCTCAGTGGCAGATAAATGTATATGTCCAAGCACAGCAAAAAGAAAATAAGAGTTTTTGGACACACTTAATGTATTTTGAAGCACAAAAGCATCAATTTACTAGATATATAAAGAACAAGCATCCAGATTTTCCAGAGTCACTGAGGAGCCTTTTCTAACAGCAAAAAGTGAAGAAATAGAAAGTGAATGAGTGTCAGTAGAAGAGCAATAATAAAACCAAGGGGAGGCTGAAAAGGCTAATGCAGAAGAGGAAGAAGAATGTGAAGATGAGGAAAAAGAAATGGAAAAGGAGGCAAAACCACCTGTTGTAACTCCTAAGAGCAAGAGTAAAAATATGGTTTTGATTGAGGAGGAAAAGCTTGAGTTAAAGCGGTAAGAAGATATTGATGCAGCAATTGAAGAGGCAATCAATAGGGCCACTAGGTTAGAAGAAGCAAGGAGGAGTTTGAGGAAAATCATCATAAGCATCACTGTTGAGCAGCCAACAACAACTTCTACACCAGCCGCTGCAAGGACAACTCCCATCAAGTCTCACGCATCAATTCCCAAGGTATCTAGTAAAAGAAAAATGGCACAACCTACTAGAGGTGTGCAGTAATGCGAGCACCAAAAGAACAAGAACCAAAGAAAACAAAGACAATTCAGCCCAAAGTCACAGAAGTTGCTGGAACCTTTCCAATCAGCCAACTAAAAGCCAGAAAAAGAAACAACCAATTACTGTACCGCTGGGTTCACTTAAGGAATACTTGAGAAGTGGATCAAAGAAGAAGTGAACCTTTTAAGCATGTGCTACAATGAAGCTTCTAACAATAAGGAAGTATCCCCTGCCAGCCCAGTTTTATTTTTTTCTAAAAATATTTCCCTTCTTTTATTTATTTTATCTTGTTTGTTGCACATTTATTTTTGTTAGAGTATGCTTGTTGTCTTTAAATCATTTTATGTGCCTATGCAGGCACAGCACCTCTCAATTTTGGAGGGCTGTTCTTGGTGTAATATGTCTATGAATGAATGTGTTTGTGTTGTATGTGTAGCTCTGTTTATCTAGTAGTTGAATGTAGATTAGAAAATCCAATGAGGATGAATTGACTGTTGAAATGTCGAAATGAATGACTTCCAAGTAGAAATAATTTATAGATGAAGGTTGAAACTCTGTTTTTACACTTAAGAAGTATGTTGTAGCAAAACTAGGTAGTGCAAAAAGGTTAAAAATATCTCTTAGTTTGGGGGGGGACTGAAATTTTTTAAGAATCATCATAAATTGTGCTTAATATGAAATGAAACTTGCTCCAATGACTTAGTTACTGAGTAATTAGGGCTAAGTATGTACCCCATATGTAGGCTTGAGTAAAAAGGCAACAAGAGTTATGAAAATTATTGTAGCAAATTTGATAACATTAAATTTGAATACTACTTATTGTGCACACTTGTACATTGACACTTATTGCATTAGAAATCACCCAACAACTTGATATCCTATTTAGACATTAAATATTTAATAACAGTGTGATCAGAATAGGTAATAGTGGATGGACTAATTAAATACGATTAAAATTATCCAAAGCAAATATTGTGGTAATTAATTCTTTTTCAATGGTGCTGTAATGCATTTAGCCATTGTTCAGAGTTCTACTTGCATGATGAATAACAAAGGGCTTATTTTTTTTTGTCTCAAAATTACTTTGATAAAGTAAGCGCTAACATCACACATTAGTTCAAAAAGTAATGGCCAATAAGAGGATTACATTATAAGAGATTATGTTAAAAGACTAATTATTTTTTCAAAGGCTTTCTAACAATCTCCAGTCCACTTAAATTGTGTTTCTTTTATTAGGAGATTACAAAGCGGTCTAGATATAGTACTAAAGCCTTTTGTAAACTTTCTTTACAACTTGGCATGTCTTAAGAAAGAATGGACTTCTGTAATTGCCTTTGGTGAAGGTAATTTTAATATAACTTTAACTTTGCCTTTATTAACTTCAATTTCCTTAAAAGACATGACATCGCCCAAATAACTCTAGAAGTAGTTATGAATTTACATTTTTCCCAATTTAGAGCAAGTCTACTTTCTTTGTACATTTCCAAAATGCTTTCCAAGTTATGAAGAAATTTATTAAAAGAATTTTAAAATACTGTTAAATCATCCATAAATGCCTTTAAACAATTTTCAAGCATGTAATTAAAAATGCTTAGCATGCATTTGTGACATGTTTTAGGAGTATTATTGTGTCCAAAAGGCATTTTCTTAAACGCAAATGTTCCAAATAGGTAAATAAATGTGGTTGTAACATATGCACTTTAATTGTCTTAATTAAGTGTGCGATTTAATTTTTCCGCTTCGAATCGAGATAAATTGAGCGCGATTAAGAGCTCGAGTGATCGGATTTTAGCTCCGTTACGGATCCGGTATAAGCTTACTTTGTATTAAGCTTATGTAAAAAAAAAAAAAAAAAAAAAAAAAAAAAAAGAGCCGGTTTATATTTTGGTCGGGGGGAGCTATTTGGCATTTTGGAAAAAGAGAGAGAAAGAGACAGACGAGAGAGAGAGAGAGATTTTGACCCGTTGACCCGAGAACCCGACCCGCGACCCGCGACTTTGACCCGGTCGGATCTCCCGTTTCCGGCCACCCCACCGGCCGTGCTTGGTACCGTTTTGAAGCTTGAGAGACGAGCAACGGATCCCTGCCATCCTCGTTGCCGGAAACCGCCTGGAACGCCGCCGGTTGAAGCCCGAAAACTCGCGGCCGAACCCGTTTTCGTCGCCGTCGATTTCGCCGGATTTTTGGCACGCCACCACTTGAATCTTGTTCCTCAGCTCACTAGCGTCATTTTCCGACCGACCCCGTCACCTGAATCGGCCGGATTGCCGCCGATTTGCTCTTGGAAGCTCGCGGTTTTGGGGAGCTCGATCCGCCGCCGGTAGAGCACGTGAGACGTCACCGCCGCCACCATTGAACTCAGCGTGGCCGAAACTATCAGACCTAAGCTCCCCGTCGCCGTTGACTGAAGTCCGGTCACCGTTGACCGGCAGGGGCATTTCGGTAATTTCATGAAACTTTGGGGGTGATTTTGTAATTTGTGAAATCAGTGGGTCAATTGGTAATTTGAGGTTAGGACAGTAAGGTAATTGTGATTTCGAGGATAATTCGGTAATTTAAGTTGTTAAGGACATTTCGGTAATTTTACGCTCCGAGGGTAATTTCGTAATTTCGGACATTGTGATTATTTCAGTTATCCGAGTTGAGAATAATTTGGTAATTGAAGCTTTTACGGATATGTTGGCTAAATAATGATGTTGAGGGCATTTTGGTAATTTTGGCATGTAGGGGTATTTTGGTAATTATGTACATGCGGGAATAATTATTATTGTTATATTTCGTTTCGAGAAGTATTATGTTATACTAGTTGTTCGGAGAATGATTATGTCGTTTTCTTGATTAGGAGGATCCGCGAACGAGAATCAACCCGCGGACGTCGTTGATACCGAGTCTGGTCATCGTCACTGTGAGTGGAATATACAAAACTTATTTTTATAAGTATATGTTAATTTTATGATACAGTGCAGTATGTTTTGAAAAATAAGTATTTGATGCTTCGATTTAATGATTTTAGAAAAGTGAATTTATTTACATGTGTTGATTTTATTCTTGCTGAGAAAAAGTTTGAATAATGATTTTATTATTGTTTTTGAATAAATGCTTGATATGGAATTGAATGGATTTGATACATTTGTATGAGATTTCAGATTTCAGATTTGTATGAGATTTGAATAAATGTTGAAGAAAGGAGAATGAGATTTCAGATGAGATTATATGTTTTCGTACATTTGTTTTAAATGTTATTTGAGAAATTGTTAAACAGTACCCTTCCCTCCAGATACAGAGAAACAGATATTATGAGATGAATATAGATGTACAGATGATATGAGATGAGATGAGACAGAGGCCTTTGGGGCCCGTCTGAACACACATAGAGGCTTTGGGCCGTGTGTTCGGGCGCTTTTGCCTTTTGGGGGCTTATGCATGCACAGATATTGAGATGTATCAGTTATGAGATGAGATTTTCCCTATCTATCCGTTGTAGTCTCCGGGGCGTGGCGGTACCCAGATAGTACGTCATTGCCTGTCCGTCGAGGTCCGGATATGATGAGATCATTCCCCTGGGTACTTGTTTGATGATAGTTTTTGATATTCAGTATTTGATATGATAAGTATTATGATTCCTTCGATTTTACGCAGATTTAAAAACAATAGTATTTCAGTGACTGATTTTGAATTAAATATGTTTAAATAAGTTCTTACGATGTTTTAATGCAATTGATTTTGAGAAAGAGAAATTAGTTTAAATAAATTTATTTTTCGGACACTAGTATCCACTCACTGAGTTTTATACTCACCACGTTTTATTATATTTTATTTTTCCCCCCACAGGAGATTTGCAGGTACATCAGTCGACCCAGCATCGGTAGTTAGATTTGTAATTGTGGCCACGTGATGGTGTTAGGAGTCGTAGATTTTATATTTTGATATTTGGGATTTATGAGTTGTATTTACGGTTATGTTTTTGGTATTGAGGATAACCATTGTATTTGTGTTTATATTGAAGTGATTTGTGCGATATTTGAGATGATGACTGGAGAAGTTGGATTTGAAGTTTGGGTGGTTATTGAGATATTATTGGGAGTGTTGTTTTGTACATTGTAATTTTGGAAATGTTGTATTTATAGGGGAGGTTCTGCCGGATTTTCGGTAGAATCTTTAGATAGTATTATATTTTCGATCTGATCTTACGAGTTTAGATAGATTCGCCCTGGGAGTGCGGGGCGGGTCGTTTCAGTTGGTATCAGAGCATGGTTATAGATTCTGTAGACTTTTCGTAAATGGAATAAGTGTTATTGTTATTAAGTCGGAGTTGATATTTTGTAGGCACCATCATGATTCGTCGTAGCAGTAGACGTGGCCGCGGACGTGCCCGTGGTCGTGGTCGTACTAGACTAGTAGCTGGGTTGACTGAAAGAGATGTACCTGCGGGGGAAAATGATCCAGTAGATGAGGGAATAGTTGAGTCTTCAACGCACGAGGTTGTGCAACAGGCACCAGGAAATGCTCCGAACATTGAGCAATCGATTGACAGATTAGCTCAGATTGTGACTACAGTAGTACAGAATCAGACTCATTCGCAAGTTGGTCATGCAAATACTATTGAGCGAGTACGAAGTTTAGGGGCAAGGATTTTTAATGGTTCTGGAGATCCACCTGAGGCAGAATCGTGGTTTATCAAGTTAGAGCGTATTTTTGATGTGATGAGATGCTCAGAGGAAGATAGACTTACATTTGCCACCTTCCTACTTGAGGATAGAGCTTATCATTGGTGGCAGACAGTAGAGCGTAGATATCAGGGGCATGCTGCGCTCACTTGGGCTATTTTCCGTAAGGAGTTCTACGATCATTATTTTCCAACTGTCTATCAGGATATTAAGCGGAGTGAATTTCTTCGGCTGGTTCAAGGATCCATGACGGTAGAAGAGTATGAGAAGAAGTTTTTGGATCTTTCTAGGTTTGCCACCTCAGCAGTTGGTGATGAGAGGGAGAGATGCAGGCGTTTTGAGGAGGGTCTCCGATTTGAGATTCGCACAACTGTGACTGCATCACGATACACTGAGTTTGCTGAGATAGTTGAGGCAGCTAAGAGAGTGGAGCATAGTATTTCTGAAGGACGTCGAGTTCAGGCTCTGAAACAGAAACGTAGCCAGAGTTGGGCAGAGGGTGGCTCGAGTAGCAGACTGCCGAAGAGAGGCTCACATACAAATTACTCTGCTGGTACGCAAAGGAATCAGAGTATTAGTAACAGAGGAGATCAGAGGCAGGCCGCCAGTTACAGTTCGGCACAGCCATCAGTGGGGAGTAATGTTAGAACTCAGGGGCAGTATGACAGGAATAACGGAGGATATCGTAGGAGTATGCAGCAGACCGCTTGCCCTTCGTGTGGTAGGAACCACCAGGGCCAATGCCGTATGGAAGATAAGGTGTGTTATTTATGTGGACAACCTGGTCATATTAAGAGGTTCTGTCCCACTTTATCTCAGGGTGACAGTTCTGCCCGAGGGACAGCCCCACAGTATCAATCTCATGCTGGACCAGTTCAGAGTCAAAGGGGTAGACAGACAGGGGGTTCTAGTCAGGCTGCTATTCCAAGTCAGAGAGGTCAACCTGGTCGACCTCATACTCAGGCTCGAGTTTTTGCCTTGACTCAGCAGGAGGCTCATGCTGCACCAGAAGTTATTATGGGTACATTATCTATCTTTGGTCATGATGCTCATATTCTTATTGATCCTGGATCCACACATTCTTTTATTTCTCGTGCATTTGTTATGCATATAGAGAGGGAGCCTGAATTGCTAGACTATGGTTTGGTTGTTAGTACACCTACCGGAGGGTCACTACTTGCGGAGAGGGTGTATCGAGATTGTATGATTCGATTGGGTGAGCATGAATTTAAGGCGAATTTGATCATTTTAGACATTCGAGATTTCGATGCCATTTTGGGTATGGATTGGCTTACATCTCATCATGCTACTGTGGATTGTTTCAGAAAAGAAGTTGTGTTTAATAAGCCAGGAGGAATTGGGGTGAAATTTTGTGGTGAGCGTAAAGTTCTACCCTCATGTGTCATCTCGGCTATTGAGGCGAGACGCTTGCTAAGGAAGGATTGTTCGGCTTATCTTGCATACGTAATAGATACTGAGGCTCAGGAGTTGAGATTGGAGGATATTCCAGTAGTTCAGGAATTTTCAGATGTATTTCCAGATGAACTTCCAGGGATGCCACCTAGCAGGGAGATTGAGTTCTCCATTGATATAGTTCCTGAGACGGCTCCTATATCTATAGCACCATATAGGATGGCTCCAGCTGAACTAAAGGAACTTAAGACCCAACTGCAAGAATTGGTGGATAAGGGGTTTATTAGACCTAGTGTGTCTCCATGGGGTGCTCCGGTTTTGTTTGTTAAGAAGAAGGATGGTACGCTTAGACTCTGCATTGACTACAGACAGCTGAATAAAGTTACCGTGCGTAATAAATATCCACTGCCGCGTATTGATGACTTGTTTGATCAACTTCAGGGAGCTAAGGTGTTTTCCAAGATTGATTTACGCTCGGGATATCATCAGCTTAGAATTAAAGAGGCCGATGTTCCTAAAACAGCATTTAGAACTCGTTATGGACATTATGAGTTCTTAGTGATGCCATTTGGGTTGACTAATGCCCCAGCAACTTTTATGGATCTTATGAATCGGGTATTTCGCCCTTATCTGGATCGATTTGTGATTGTGTTCATTGATGACATTTTGGTGTATTCTCGAAGTCAGGAGGAACATAAGGAGCACTTGCGGATTGTTTTGCAGACTTTGAGGCAAAAGCAATTGTATGCCAAGTTTAACAAGTGTGAGTTCTGGTTGGATAAGGTAGCATTTCTGGGCCATGTGATATCAGTTGAAGGAATATATGTTGATCCTCAAAAGGTCGAAGCGGTTGTAAATTGGGAACGGCCTACAAATGTGACCGAAGCTCGAAGTTTCCTTGGATTAGCTGGCTATTATCGTAGATTTGTGGAGGGATTCTCCAAGATTGCTACTCCTCTGACACGGTTGACCAGAAAGAATGCTAAGTTCCAGTGGGATGATGACTGTGAAAAGAGTTTTCAAGAACTCAAGGCACGACTTACTTCGGCACCAGTTCTTACACTTCCATCGGGTAATGAAGGGTTTGTGGTATTCAGTGATGCATCCAGGCATGGATTGGGTTGTGTGCTAATGCAACATGGGAAAGTAGTGGCTTATGCTTCTAGACAACTTAAGAAGCATGAACAAAACTATCCGACTCATGATTTAGAGTTAGCAGCAGTGGTATTTGCACTCAAGATATGGAGGCATTATTTATACGGAGCAACATGCCAGATTTTCACTGATCATAAGAGTTTGAAGTACTTGTTTACTCAGAAAGAGTTGAATTTGAGACAGAGGAGATGGATCGAATTGATTAAGGACTACGATTGCACTATTGATTATCATCCAGGTAAAGCGAATGTGGTAGCGGATGCATTGAGTAGAAAGTCTTCCAGCTCTATCGCTCACTTGCGAGTGAAATATGTGCCTTTGTTGATCGAGTTAAGATCTTTGGGAGTCGAGTTGAATACTGATAATCGTGGAGCTTTGATAGCTAACTTCCGAGTTAGGCCGACTTTGATTGACAAGGTTCATCAGATGCAAGATCAGGATGTGCAGTTAGTAAAGTTGAAAGAGGATGTGCAAAAAGGCTTACGGACTGATGTTGCGGTGAGAGATGATGGAGTTTTAGTTATGGGTAATCGACTTTGTGTACCCGATGTTAAGGAGTTGAAAGAGGAGATTATGGAAGAAGCTCATTGTTCAGCTTATGCAATGCATCCTGGCAGTACGAAGATGTACCGTACCTTGAGAGATCATTATTGGTGGCAAGGTATGAAGAGAGAGATAGCTGAATTTGTATCTCGGTGTTTAGTTTGTCAGCAGATTAAAGCTGAACATCAGAGACCTGCAGGGTTGTCTCAGCCGCTTCCTATCCCTGAGTGGAAATGGGAGCACATCACTATGGATTTTGTAGTGGGACTTCCACGTACTCAGAGTGGTCATGATAGTGTTTGGATAGTTGTTGATCGACTTACAAAATCTGCTCACTTTTTACCATTCAAGACCACCTTTTCGATGGACAAGTTAGGAAATATTTTTGTGGCTGAGATAGTCCGACTTCATGGAACACCAGTGTCTATTGTTTCAGATAGAGATTCTCGATTTACTTCGAAGTTCTGGACAAGCTTGCAAAAAGCTTTGGGTACCAAGTTGAATTTTAGTACAGCTTTTCATCCACAGACTGATGGTCAATCAGAGCGTACTATTCAAACTCTGGAGGATATGTTACGAGCTTGTGCTTTGGAGTTCAAGGGTAGTTGGGACATTTATTTACCCTTGATGGAGTTTGCTTATAATAACAGTTATCAAGCTAGCATCGAGATGGCACCTTATGAGGCTTTGTATGGCAGGAAATGTAGAACTCCTGTATGTTGGGATGAGGTTGGAGAGCGGAAACTTTTTGGTCCCGAATTGGTTCAGAATACTAATGAGAAGATACAACTTATTCGGGAAAGACTAAAAGCAGCCCAAAGCAGACAAAAGAGCTATGCAGATAAGCGTAGGCGAGAACTTGAATTTGAAGTAGGTGATAAGGTTTTCCTACGGATATCTCCTTGGAAAGGGTACTTCGATTTGGGAAGCGTGGTAAGCTAAGTCCACGTTACATTGGACCATATGAGATTGTAGAGCGTATTGGTCCGTTGGCATACCGATTAGCTTTACCACCTGAGTTATCCAGAATCCACGATGTATTTCATGTCTCAATGCTCCGGAAGTACGTGTATGATTCTAGTCATGTATTATCCAGACAACCAATTGAACTGAAAGAAGATTTGACTTATGAAGAAGAGCCCGTGGAAATACTAGAACAGAAGCATCAAGTTTTGCGTTCAAAAACTATTCCGCTAGTCAAAGTGTTGTGGAAGAATCATGCAAGGGAGGAGGCTACTTGGGAACGTGAGGACTTGATGCGAGCTCAGTACCCCTACCTCTTTTTATCAGGTACGTAAATTTCGAGGACGAAATTTTTATAAGGGGGGGAGATTGTAACATATGCACTTTAATTGTCTTAATTAAGTGTGCGATTTAATTTTTCCGCTTCGAATCGAGATAAATTGAGCGCGATTAAGAGCTCGAGTGATCGGATTTTAGCTCCGTTACGGATCCGGTATAAGCTTACTTTGTATTAAGCTTATGTAAAAAAAAAAAAAAAAAAAAAAAAAAAAGAGCCGGTTTATATTTTGGTCGGGGGGAGCTATTTGGCATTTTGGAAAAAGAGAGAGAAAGAGACAGACGAGAGAGAGAGAGAGATTTTGACCCGTTGACCCGAGAACCCGACCCGCGACCCGCGACTTTGACCCGGTCGGATCTCCCGTTTCCGGCCACCCCACCGGCCGTGCTTGGTACCGTTTTGAAGCTTGAGAGACGAGCAACGGATCCCTGCCATCCTCGTTGCCGGAAACCGCCTGGAACGCCGCCGGTTGAAGCCCGAAAACTCGCGGCCGAACCCGTTTTCGTCGCCGTCGATTTCGCCGGATTTTTGGCACGCCACCACTTGAATCTTGTTCCTCAGCTCACTAGCGTCATTTTCCGACCGACCCCGTCACCTGAATCGGCCGGATTGCCGCCGATTTGCTCTTGGAAGCTCGCGGTTTTGGGGAGCTCGATCCGCCGCCGGTAGAGCACGTGAGACGTCACCGCCGCCACCATTGAACTCAGCGTGGCCGAAACTATCAGACCTAAGCTCCCCGTCGCCGTTGACTGAAGTCCGGTCACCGTTGACCGGCAGGGGCATTTCGGTAATTTCATGAAACTTTGGGGGTGATTTTGTAATTTGTGAAATCAGTGGGTCAATTGGTAATTTGAGGTTAGGACAGTAAGGTAATTGTGATTTCGAGGATAATTCGGTAATTTAAGTTGTTAAGGACATTTCGGTAATTTTACGCTCCGAGGGTAATTTCGTAATTTCGTAATTTCGGACATTGTGATTATTTCAGTTATCCGAGTTGAGAATAATTTGGTAATTGAAGCTTTTACGGATATGTTGGCTAAATAATGATGTTGAGGGCATTTTGGTAATTTTGGCATGTAGGGGTATTTTGGTAATTATGTACATGCGGGAATAATTATTATTGTTATATTTCGTTTCGAGAAGTATTATGTTATACTAGTTGTTCGGAGAATGATTATGTCGTTTTCTTGATTAGGAGGATCCGCGAACGAGAATCAACCCGCGGACGTCGTTGATACCGAGTCTGGTCATCGTCACTGTGAGTGGAATATACAAAACTTATTTTTATAAGTATATGTTAATTTTATGATACAGTGCAGTATGTTTTGAAAAATAAGTATTTGATGCTTCGATTTAATGATTTTAGAAAAGTGAATTTATTTACATGTGTTGATTTTATTCTTGCTGAGAAAAAGTTTGAATAATGATTTTATTATTGTTTTTGAATAAATGCTTGATATGGAATTGAATGGATTTGATACATTTGTATGAGATTTCAGATTTCAGATTTGTATGAGATTTGAATAAATGTTGAAGAAAGGAGAATGAGATTTCAGATGAGATTATATGTTTTCGTACATTTGTTTTAAATGTTATTTGAGAAATTGTTAAACAGTACCCTTCCCTCCAGATACAGAGAAACAGATATTATGAGATGAATACAGATGTACAGATGATATGAGATGAGATGAGACAGAGGCCTTTGGGGCCCGTCTGAACACACATAGAGGCTTTGGGCCGTGTGTTCGGGCGCTTTTGCCTTTTGGGGGCTTATGCATGCACAGATATTGAGATGTATCAGTTATGAGATGAGATTTTCCCTATCTATCCGTTGTAGTCTCCGGGGCGTGGCGGTACCCAGATAGTACGTCATTGCCTGTCCGTCGAGGTCCGGATATGATGAGATCATTCCCCTGGGTACTTGTTTGATGATAGTTTTTGATATTCAGTATTTGATATGATAAGTATTATGATTCCTTCGATTTTACGCAGATTTAAAAACAATAGTATTTCAGTGACTGATTTTGAATTAAATATGTTTAAATAAGTTCTTACGATGTTTTAATGCAATTGATTTTGAGAAAGAGAAATTAGTTTAAATAAATTTATTTTTCGGACACTAGTATCCACTCACTGAGTTTTATACTCACCACGTTTTATTATATTTTATTTTTCCCCCCACAGGAGATTTGCAGGTACATCAGTCGACCCAGCATCGGTAGTTAGATTTGTAATTGTGGCCACGTGATGGTGTTAGGAGTCGTAGATTTTATATTTTGATATTTGGGATTTATGAGTTGTATTTACGGTTATGTTTTTGGTATTGAGGATAACCATTGTATTTGTGTTTATATTGAAGTGATTTGTGCGATATTTGAGATGATGACTGGAGAAGTTGGATTTGAAGTTTGGGTGGTTATTGAGATATTATTGGGAGTGTTGTTTTGTACATTGTAATTTTGGAAATGTTGTATTTATAGGGGAGGTTCTGCCGGATTTTCGGTAGAATCTTTAGATAGTATTATATTTTCGATCTGATCTTACGAGTTTAGATAGATTCGCCCTGGGAGTGCGGGGCGGGTCGTTTCATTGGTCTTTTCTTAGTCTTCTAATGCTTCAGGAATTTGATAATAGCCTAAGTAGCCATCACGAAATTAGTAACAACATTTATATATATATATATAATGCAATAGGAAAAAGGTTGTTTCTAGTGGCATCATTTAAATTCTACAGTCAATGCACATGCGTCAACTAGATGGGATTCATGTTGGGATTATCATACATTTTTTAGTTTTTTTCTCACTTCTAGTAGTTTGACGACCTCACTTTTTATGTGTGTGTAAATTAAAGAATTAGTGCTTTTTATATCTTTTAAGGTCCAACCAATTATAGATTGACACTTTTTTTCAAACATTAAGTAGCTTACTTCTTGATTGCTTATGAGTTGGGAGGAGATTAACACTAGATAGATTTGCTAGTTTCCCAAGTACACATACTTTAATCCTTTAGGTAAGGGCTTCATTTCAAGCCTTTGAGTTTCCTCTTCCTTTGTCCCTTCAAGCTATTTCATCTCTTCAAAATTTAATTGGTCACTTTCACCTTTAGACACATGCATAGAATCAACTATAGAGCACATATCAATTTTATTTCTATTTCCTTGATTCAAAATAAACTAACAAAATAAATTTCCATGTAAAATCGTCATCCCGAATGTATTGCTCAATATTTGTTTAATGAGTATAATATCCTCATTCTCACTATCTTCATCTTGCTTACAACGAGATTGTTAACATTTGTTGCATACATTGGGTTCTAACATTATGCTGTTGAAAGATAAATTCATCACTTTATTCTTACAATTAATCAAAGTATTAATAGTGGCTAAAAATGTTTATACTAATATGATAAGAATTTTCTTACATTCATTAGCAATTGGTTTAGTTTTCAAAATAATAAAATCCATGAGATATATGAATTTATCGACTTAGATTAGTATATCCTCCATTATCCCTTTTAGCATCTTAATCAACCTGTTGGCAAGTAAAAGAATTGTAGAGGTTGGATTAACTTACCAAGATTAAGTTGTCGATATATTGAGTATAGAAGCAAATTGACACTAGCGATGAGATTAAGTAAAGCTCGTTCAATTTTATAGGTCCTAGTAGTGCAAGAGATAACTGGACAACCAGGATTCTTGTATTTCAAACATTATTAGTTGAGATAATGGAGCTTGCTTATTTTGCCAGAAATAATTTTCTTTTACACTCAACATTTCCTATTAACAGTGCACATATCATTAAAAAATTTAGTATAAGATGATACTTGTTTAATGATATTAAGCAAACGAACGTTGACCTTTACTTGTTTGAAAAATTTATAAATCGCAGGATTGTTGTGAAAAATTAATTCATACCTATATGGGACTGCAGAAATTGAGAATCTAAAGAACAGTAAGGAGATTAAAGTGAATGGATAAAGATTGAAACCATTTTTAGATAACTAAATATCTCGAGAATCTTTTCTTCTCTTTGATCCTTTTTATTATGGAGATTAAATCTCATTTTGCTACTTGTTTTTGTGTTTTTCTTTTATTTTATCTTTTGTATTTTTTATTTTTGCATTCAATAGGATACTTGATTTTTCTACCTAATTAAATGGTGGATGGCGGTACTTTGTGACTCTTATAGTTAGTTTTTTTTAACTTACTCACAATAATTGATACCCCCTGTCAATAAGCATGGGAGAAATTATCAAAAAACTACATTCAAACTTCACTCCATCTACACCCTCTTATCAATATTTACAAAGAATGGTCAAAAGAATGAGGCTATTGATGATGTGTGGAATACTTAAAGATGTTCGTTGATTTATTAAAGCTAAAGTTCGAATAGCTAGTGAGATCTCTGATGTATCATTTGTTTCTCACATGTATAGTTTAGAGAAGAGCACATACGCTAAAAAGCACAAAGTTAAAAGGTTGGGTGATTTTTATAAATGTGCATGTTGGAGTTGCCATTTAAATTATCACTCCTTAAGATATGTATGTGATAATTATGTGAATAAGATTCAATTCATTAGGCATTTCTTGACTAGGGAGTTGTTTAGCGATAAAATCTTATGACTTTCAAGTTGTATGCTAGTGGTTATGAGCAACGTGAGATCCAAGGATTAGTAACACAATTTTAACGTGAAAGTGCATAATTTAGTCTCGGCAATCTGGCTTTAAAAGCATGTTTCCAACCTTTAAGAAAATTGGATGGAAAGCCTATCCCCAATGCATAAAGGGCATTTAAGCCACTACTAAATGTAAAACCAGTGGAAGATGTGAGCCACAGTCACAACTATCAGTACATTACCCTTTTTTTTTTTAATTGTTCTCCTTTAACTTTGTTGACTTATAATCTGAAAATTCTTATAACATTTGACTAATTCATCATTTTCTACTGTTTCTGACACGATATTTGACAATTGCCAACCTCCTCAATTATTATCATTGATGCATTACTTTTTGGATTTATAAATCCTTTGTTGTATTTATCCCTTTCTTGCATAATCCCAACCCTTAATAGAAAGAGAATTATAATGGCAGCAGTTCTAGTTTGATAGTTAAACAAATATGTGTATTTTAGGGATCAACTTCTAGGCATACTCCAGATTTTATGAAGGCTACCAAAGACATTGAGAAGATATTGTCTATGAGAAAAATGCATTTAATATACGAATGTGGCAACCTTAGATTTCTGGGGTTTATCCCACAAGCTACAATGATTGGAGGAAGTTAAGTTTTGGGTATAATCTTTTTTAACTAGAAGAAACATCATCGGAAAAAGAAACAAGGAAGAACTCATTGTCATAGGTATGCATGATTACTCCTTGCAATAATTGAACATGTTGATGCTTTTATTGCTTTATCAAGTGGACTTAGCACTTTAGAAAAATTTTCTCAATTTTATCCTCAGTACAACTGAATATCCACTAAAAACTTATTAGGTTGTTGGATGTAAATCATTACTATGGTCTTTTAGTGATTTTTCTTGTGTAAGGCATAGTTTCCTTTCTCTTTCATCATGAAGAATCCTTGTCTATGCCAAAACTGCTATTGAATTAATTAATCAACTATAAGAATAATAGCTTGAAACCAACCTAATTGCTTTATAACAAGACCGCTCAGATATTCATAGTCTTAAGAAGCATAAAATGGCAAACTTGAATCTTTATTTGTAACTTTTTATTATATACTAGTTATATTCATTTGTAGGCATTTATTTTCCTTTCATGTTTATAAGGTGTAATCTTCAAACTTTGCCTTATTTTTCTTAGACATTGGGGATAATGTCTCAATCTGGTTGAGAGAAGGAATAATTGACATAGAATGTTTTTGTGTGTTTATTTGTATTTGTGTACTTTTTAAAAAAAATCAAAAGAAAAAGAATAATCTTTGTTTGAAATGGAAGAATAAGGATTTTTTTTTGTTACTCCTAAGACGCATCATTTTCACTATTTTGTATTTTTAATAAAAGCTATTTTTGTCTCTTTCTTTTCATATTTATCAAATTTATGAGCTCTTTTTTTAAATAGATTTACTCATCCAATTTTCTTCTCTTGATCATCTGACGGGTGTTAATAAATCATTCAAACACACAGACCATGACACATACTTTTGAATTGTAAGTTGAAATCTTTAAAATTTAGTTATGTTGTTTTGTTGGACGTGACATCTAAGACAATGAAAACTTGTGTTTCACTAAAAAAATCAAAGTTTTGCTTGGTAACTGGGTATTTTGCTTCATTAGTAGTGATTGCTGCACAAAATATGAAAGTTTTAGTTAAAAAAATCAATAAAACATTACTTTTGCCTATTAATCGGGCATTTTGCTTAATCAACAATAATTGCTCGCACTGAATGCAAAATTCTACAAAACAAAAATGAATGTGTTCGATTCTATTATGTCAGAAATTCAAGTAACAAAGCTTTTAAGTGTATTAGAACACCAAGTACTCTATGGTCAACTAGCTTAGGAGTCACTAGCCTAAAGATGGCTACATGGGTTGAAGGGGCATTATTTGTTTATTTATTATAAATAATTCATTACCGAATTATAGAAACCCTAATGAACTTTTAAAACAAAACGTTATGCTCTTTCAATGAAACTACATATGGTTTTTGTTTATTTACAACTGAACACAAAGCAAGGTTTATTTATATCCAATGTATGAGTTATTTCTTTTTTTTCCTTAAAAAAATTACCAGCTTTTACACTAATTATACTTATTATAGTTAGTGTTTTATTTGCTAGGGATTAATAATAAGTGGTTGAGGGTGTGATTGTGTAAAAATCATCATTTTGCACCTTACATTATTGATAATACTAACAAATTTCATCATATTTACAAATCTCAAACCTATTTTATGAATTGTCTATTTTTATTTGTTTCTAAGTATGAATTTTGTGTTTTGTAGGTAAATCCTTATATTCATGGTGCTTGGATCAACACAGGAATGTGAAATTTGGGATTCCGAAGCCTCATAAACCTTTGAAAGAATTATAACCCTTCGATCCAATATTAATTCTGAACAGCTGAGATCATGTCATGTGTCTAATATCTCGTGCACTTTATTCCAGTAGAATTAACAATTATCAAACTTGCAGTTTGACAGAAGATGCAATATAGGGTCCCGATTTGACTTTATTTTAGCTATTGATTATGTTGAATCCAATGTTCTATAATGAATACAGTTTTAGACCTTCGAATTTTGTTAGTAAAGCTCATATAAAAGTTGCGGTTGCAAGCTCACAAAATATATCATGTAAATGTCCACACTTGATCAACTCAATATTTTCCTACACAAAAGCAAGAGATCTAAAAAATTTGGAGAGAAATTTCATAGTGAATTTTAAAGGTGAGTTTTGTAGAGCAAATTGGTGTAAATGTAGAGTGAATTTTAGTGAAAAGTGCAGCTATGAAACGACCCGCCTCACACTCCCAGGGCGAGTCTATCTAAACTCATATAATTGAATCGATAATAATACTAACATCTAAGAATTCTGCTAGAAATTCGGCAGAATCTCTCCTATAAATACAACATTCCCAAATCTACAATTTACAAAACAACTCAATATCCATCCAACCTTCATAACCAACTTCTCAAGTCAACACATCCAATATCACCCAAAACGTTCCAATATTAAAAATACAACGGCTGTCCTTAATTACAAAATATAACAAATAAATACAATTCACAATATCCCAAATATCAAGATATTAAATCTAAGACTCCTAACACCATCACGTGGCCACAATTTCAAATATAACAATCGTTGCTGGGTCGACTGATGTACCTACAAATCTCCTGTGAGGGGAAAAATATAATAACAATGGGGTGAGATAAAACTCAGTGAGCTCAGTGAGTGGATACTAGTTTTCGAAAAACAAATTATTTAAAAATGATTTAATCTCTCTCAAATCAATTCCATCAAAATATCATAAGAACTTATATAAACATATTTAATTCAAATCAGTCACTGAAATACTATATTACATAAATCTGCATAAAATTGATGGAATCGTAATACTTGTTATATCAAATACTGCATATCAAAAGCTATCATCAAAAAAGTACCCAGGGGAATGATCTCATCATATCCGGACCTCGACGGACGGGCAATCAGGGAACCATCATGTCCCAGAGCTACAATGGATAGATGGGGAATATCTTATCTCATATCTCATATATCTCAATATCTGTATCTCTATAATCATCATACTGCATGCATAAGCCCCCAAAAGGCAAAAGCCCCCAAACACACGGCCCAAAGCCTCTATGTGTGTTCAGACGGGCCCCAAAGGCCTCTATCTCATCTCATCTTTATCTCTGTATTCATCTCATATTATCTGTTTCTCTGTATCTGGAGGGAAAGGGTACTGTCCAATGATTTCTCAAATAATATTTTATACACATATACATAAACATATAATCACATCTGAAATCTCATTTTCTTTTTCTTCAATATATCCCAAATCCACTCAATTCTAATGTCATGCATTTACTCAAAAACGACAATAAAATCATTATTCAAACTCATTCTTAATAACAATAAATTTCAACACATAGATGAAAATTAATTTTTCTAGAAAATCATTACATTGAAGCATCAAATATTTATTTTTCAAACATACTGAACTGTATCATAAAATCAGCATATACTTATGAAAATAGGTTTTGTATATTCCACTCACAGTGACGATGTCCAGACTCGGTATCAACAACGTCTGCGGGTTGATTCTCGTTCGCAGATTCTCCTAATCAAGGAAACGATATAATCATTCTCCGTAAACTTGAAATACAACTAATCTTACATAATAATTGTCGAAACGAATATCTATCAACAATAACTATTCCCGCATGTACAAAATTACTAAAATGCCCTCAACATCATTATTTTACCAAAATATCCTCAGAATCTTCAATTACCAAATTATTCTCAATTCAGATCACAGGAATAACTACAATGTTAGAAATTACGAAATCACGCTCGGAGCGTAAAATTACCGAAATGTCCTTAACAACTTAAATTACCGAATTATCCTCGAATTCACAAATTATCTTACTGCCCTAACCTAAAATTACCAAATTATCCACTGATTTCATAAATTACAAATTCGCCCCAAAGTTTTATGAAATTACTAAATTGCCCCTACGGTCAACGGTGACCGGACTTCAGTCAATGACGATGGGGAGCTTAGGTCTGGTAGTTCCGACCGTCGTGAGTCCAATGATGGTGGCCGTGAGTCCCCACGCGCGGTGCCAATGGCGGATCGAACTTCCTAAAACCGTGAGCTTTCCAAGTGTTAATCGGCGGCAATCCGACCGATTCAGGTGATGAGGTCGGTCAGAAAATGACGAGGGCAAGCTGAGGAACAAGGTCCAAGTGGTGGTGTGCTAAAAATCTAGCGAAATCGACGGCGACGAAAACGGGTTTGGCCGCGGGTTTTTGAGCTTCAAATGGCGGCGTTCCAGACATGTTCCGGCAACGAGGGTGGCTGGGTTACGACGGCCGGCTTCCAAGCTTCAGATCGGTACCAAGCTCAGCCGGTGAGGTGTCTAGAATCGCGAGATCCGACCGGGTCAAGGTCGCGGGTCGGATCCGGTTTTTCGGGTCAACGGGTCAACTCTCTCTCTCTCGTGTCTCTTTCTCTCTCTTTCAAATCCCAAAACAGTTTTCCCCCCCATCCAAATATAAAACCCGACTTTTTCTCTGTTTTTTTTACATAAGCTTAATACAGATTATGCTAATACCAGACCCGTAACGAAAATAAAATTAGACCACTCGAGCTTTTAATCACGCTCAATTTATCTCGATTCGAAGAGGAAAATTAAATTATACACTTAATTAAGAAAATTAAAGTGCATATGTTACAAGCTAATAATAAGAAATTCGTATATTTCCTTTTTTCCAATTTTTTTGTATTGTATTTTCACAAATTTATGAAATAAAATGATATTTTGCTAGCCAATATGAATGACTAATTTTTTAAGCTAATTAGGCGAAGGGTGAAGCTCAATGATTTAAATTGTCGAGTTAAGTACACTGAAGTGAGTTTTCAGTTTATTATTTTTAATTACATGTTTATAAGTTGTATTTTCTACAAGTTATTTTCATTTCATGTTAATTTATAGATCTAGGTCTCTTTAGAACTCTATGGGTATTTAGATAATGTCGACACACTAATATGATGTTGATAACACTTCAATATGGTTGTGGCAGATTATGTACTCGGTCCCTATATTCATTCATAGAGTGATTAATTAAGAATTGAGTCACATAGCTTTTAAACATATAAAATAAATAAAAATATATAAATATGAAGGAGTATTACGACCATGATTTCGATATCAAGAGTAGATCCCATAAACTTAGCATTTGTTTAATTTAGATTATTCTGTATGATACGAACCCCATCAAGAACTGACGTGATCCTAATAAATTTAGTCCCCAAGATTGAATCTAAACCAGGAATTGAATGAAACCTCAACCTAATGCTTAATGAAAGCACGAACCTTGACATGTGAAGATTGCACTATTAGCTATAGATGGTTTAATTGATAAGTCAAGAATTTAAATGCAATGAAAATCCGATAAGTTCAAAGAGTTTATAAAGAACCAAAGAGAATTAACTCTTTCACCAATTGCATCAAAACTTATCTCTGTTTATTGGATGCAAGTATATTATATAGGGTTGGTTACAAGAACTTTTGGAAATAAATCCTAGACCAAAATCAAATCTGAATCTGAATCTAAAACAAATAGAAAAGATTCTAAATCAAATCATAAACCTAATATAAGCAAATAGAAAAGAATCTAAATCAAATCAAAATCCTAATATATGTAAATAGGAAAGAATCTAAATCAAATCAAGATTCTAATTGGCTTAAATTCCTTACATCAATTAAAATGGAAAGTAGGCGATTAAAATAGAAACACCTACTTTACTTCCCTAATAGCCTCCTCACGAAACATGAAAGTATCTAAAAAAGGAAAATAATATATTTTCTTGCCATAATGTGTAAGCCAACTCCTTATTTCATGGAAGTGATTATTTGAAAACTTCAAGAGCCTGAATCATGCATTTATCATGTGCGATTCCTTCAACGAGCCTCCATGAGAACTTGAATATGATCTAAATATGCCTCTTCCCACGTGCTTGTGATAGTTTTATCCTTAATCTCATCACCTTATTAACTTCCTTTTCTGTAACTATATTTATTTAATAATTATTAATGAAATTTTTAAGTTCCTTATGGTTCAACCCGGAACTATCGAGTCATATTATCATTAAGCAATCTTATACTTAGGAATTATCGACAACTTTGAGTCATGTCATGTGACTAATGCTAGAAATTATACATTTAATAAGATTAAAATTATCATTTTCTTCATACAACATTTGAACACTAACAATTTCATCACATTTATGAATTTCTAATCCATTTTTATCTGTTTCTAAGTATATTTTTGTATTTTGTAGGTGAATCCCTAAATTCATAATGCTTGAATTGGAAGAAATGGACGTGAAATTTGAATCTAGAGACTCAAAAGTGTATGGAAGAATTGCTAGTCCTTTAATCCAACATCAATTTTGAACAGCTGAGATTGTGCCACTTGTCTAAGCTCATGTGCACCTTATTGCAGTAGATTTTGTACTTATCAATCTAGTAGTTCAACAACCTTGACAAAAAGTACAGTGGAGGGTCCTAATTTAACTTTATTTATGACCATTGATTATCTTGAATCCAACATCCCATAATGGTTGTAATTTTAGAACTTCAGATTATATTAGTAAAGCTCATCCACAGGTTGTGGTTGTAAGCTCACCAAAAATATCATGTAAATGTTTATACTTGATCAACTCAAAATTTGTCTATATAAAGGCAAGAGATCTCACAAATTTAATAGAGAAACTTTGTATGAGATTTTAAAGGTGAGTTTTGTGGAGAACATTGGTGTAAATCTAGAGTGAATTTTAGAGAAAATTAATAAAAAAAAGAATTCTCCTCTTCTGTTTTTATTTTCAATTTTCCTATATTGTATTTTTGCAAATTTATTAAATAGATTGAGTTTTTTGCTAGTTAGTATAAGTCACTAATTATTCTAAGATAAGGTGAAGGTGAAGCTTAAGCATTCAAATTGCGAAATTAATTACTCTCTTGAGTGTGTTTTTAGTTTATCATTTTTAGTTACATATTTATAAATTGTATTTTCTACAAGTGATTTTCATTTCATATTAATTTGTAGATCCAGATCTCCTTAGATCTATGTAGTTATCTAGATATAAAGTCGACACATTAATACGATAGTAATAACACTACAATATGGTTGTAGCACGTTATGTATTTAATCCTCATTTTTATTTATAGTGTTAAATATAAATATGAGGGATTATTATGACCATGATTTGAATAATGAGAGTAGTATCTTAAACTTAGCACTTATTTAATTTAGACTATTCATTATTAATTTATTTTTCTGCAATTATTTTAGTTAACAATTTTAAACCAAAAATTTTAATTCATTATGGTTTTACCTTAGACTCATTAGATTATATAATAACTAACCACTCTTATACTCAAAAGTAATGGCGGGCAAATTGAGTTCAGTTTAGATTTTTGGGTTTCGGTTTGGGTTATTCAAGGTTTGGTTTGGGTTACAACCTAATGGAGTTGGAGAATTGAACTTAATTGGGTCGAAAACACAAATCCAAACTAAATTAGTTTAGTTTGGTTTGATTGGGTTCAAGTTCATAATTTGGATCAAATCGGGTTGGTAATTCAGGTTCAAATTTCGGTTCAAGTAAAACTTGGGTTAGAACAATTTAATCCAAAAATTTTTGCCAACTGAGGGCACAAAAGAAAAAAAAAATGAAACTTCAAGAACATGAATGCACAGTTGCACAAAATTTGAGAAACTAACAATCAGATAGCTGATTAAGAAAATAAAATTGAGAAATAGTTAAAAATAACTTGTTTATAATATAATAATAGTAATAATTAGTAATGCTTATGATAATAGTAAGTAACCTATTAACATTGATAGATCAGAAACAACAATAGAGAAGAAAGAGAGGTAATTGGATTGGAGCAAACAGGTGTCGGTAAGATGAATTGATAGTGTCAGGCGTCAGTGGAGTGTGGATGTGCATGAATGAGACTCTAAGTCTGTGACTTTATGGGAGTGACTACGCCGTAAAATGAGTGAGTCGAAGTGTTAGCATTGGTTGGACAGTTGCAGACTGTGGATTGGGTGTTGTGCCATCATTGTGGGTCTTAGCGAAGAAGATAAAGAAAAAAGATTACCAAATATCAAAGGTTAAGCCATTAGGGATTTTGAATTTGGCTTAGGCATGCTTGTGCTTGTGCGTGAGTGAGGATTGATGCGTTAAGTGAGTTGGTGGGAGAATATATTTACAAAGCCTAACTTGATCAGGTTCTAATATCGGTTTGGGTTCAAATACAACCAAAATTAAAACCAATCAGGTTGCAATTTTCAGCCCATTTAGATTTTATAGCTTACTCGAACTAAACTCCCACGTTTACTAGGGAGTAATTAACCACTTTTGTTGCATGAATATAATTAGACTTTCGTTTTCCTCTTTCTCACTAAAGTAAAAGATAAAACACGGTTATAAAACTTTAGGTCAGGATTCATTACAATTTTAAATGAAATACAAATACGATTTTAGAATTTTTTTCCACCCTATTGAACAAATTTTATCAAAAAGCGAATCACCACTTTTATTCAGAAGTCAGCAGTGACCCTTTACCAATGTTAGAATAGGTACAAAGAGTTATTTAACATTCTCGCCTATAACATGGTTTTGAAACACAAAGATTAGTGTCATACTTCTTCGAGGGACTAAAATCCAAAGTAGACAGGCTATTGAAATAATGTGTAATGCTAAGTTTGGGTACAAAAGCCTTGAAACTCCACTTGATTCACTACAAAAAATGACTTTTAGGGACAAATGCTTTGTGACAAATTAAAATAATTGTCCCTATCTATGATATATTGGGACAAATGTTAGCATTTGTTACTAATAGTCAATGAAATTTGTGTGCTTTAGTTTGGTGCCAAAATATTTAACCCTTCAGGGACAATATCTATAATTTGTGTCATAATAAATTGTAAAAGATTTAATTTTGTTTTATTTAAGACATAATAAAATAATCTCTGTCAATAATCTAAATTAATTATGTCACAAATCATATATATTTTTCTCCCCAAAACACTCTTCCTCCCTGACTGGGGCACCGATCTTTCTATCTCCGTGTTATAATCCAATTTCAAAACCCTCAATTTTTTTTAAAACCTAATCTAGTATGGATTTTTCTTATTTTCTTTCCTTATCCCAATCAAATTTCACCTTTTTTATTTTAATTTGTCTATTACAAACCCTACGGCAAGTTAACTTTCTTGCCTCCATCATTTCACAAAAACCCAATAACTTTTTTGTCCTTCCGTCAAAATCTAAAGACTTAATTTGCTCTCCTCTTAATTTGAAGAGCAACAAGATAATCTAGTCATGGTTTATTACTTTTTATTGTTTGTTCTTTTTAATCGTCCACTAAGTTTGTTATTTTAATTAAGGTAATTATCCATCGACCACTTGTTTTTTCTAGCTTTTTCAAAAATATAAATCTTTTTTTTTGCAGCACTTTACCTGAAGTTAATATTTTTTTCATTGGTCCGCTCCTGTTATAACACTGTTAGAACATTACTGACATCATAAGGGATTACAATTGTCATTTCACAACGACATTGTTTGAAGACAAAAGTGGATAGGTGCAAAACAATATAACTTCAAGTGGAGTTAAAAAAAAAGAATTGTGTATTTTCCAAAAAATGCAAAAAAAGGTGGTCGATGGATAATTGTACTTTTACATTTAGGAGTAAAAAATTCATTTACACAATATTCCATTTTTCTCTTAATAGTTTAAAGACGGAAATGGACATGTGCAAAATAATATAACTTCGAGTAGAGTTCAGCAAAAAAAAATTAAGAATTGTGTATTTTTTTAAAAAGTGTGAAAAAATAGGTGATCTGTGGATAATTACTCTTTTAATTACTTGCTAAAATTTGTTATTGGGTGTTGATTTTGATAGATATTATACAACTAATAGTAAGATCTTGCTTTTGTATTTTACAATCGGTAAGTTGCAGTAGTCTCAAACACTAAACTTCTTTAAATTTGTACTTTTTTTATGCTGAATTTGTATTCTCTGAAAATTCTTACAAGCTGTCCAAAATCCCTTTCTATCTCAGGAGTACTTTTTTTTGCTGTGGTTTCTCAGATAATAATAAAACAAAACAAATTTTAGTGAATGAATTGAGCCTACATTTGATTATTACTCTTTTATTCTTTCCCTTTTCTTTTTCTTCTTCTTCTTTCTCCAATGGGAGGTAAAAGGAAAAGGAAGGATTGAAAAGGTGGGGGTTGTTTATAATAGTGTTTGATTTATACTGGGTTATCGTCAATAGTATTATAGAGTATTACTCTAGTGTTCTTAGACTGTGATAATAGTGTTGAGTAGATATATCCTTTATTTGTCCCCAATTAACCGCTAATGCAAATTTTGCTTGGTTCATCTAGCATGATTTTTTTGTATTATTTAGAATTGGAGTATTTTGATGTTCTAGTTTAAAAACTAAAACTACATGAAATTATTCCAAATAGTTGGTGTTTGGTTGAGCATATTACATCCTGCAAAAGATAACTTATATATTATTTAGTTCCATTTTGGGATTAATGTGATTTTACTCAATATTTTCTAGTTTCAATTTGAATTTTTTATGATTTTTATTTTTCTTCTTTGGAATTATATGATTGTAATGACCTAGTATTAATTTTTCTACCACGTGTCTTTTGTACATTGAGAACATGCAAAGTAGACACCATCATAAAGATGATGTGACAATTAGATTACACAAGTCTAGTACACAATTAAAATTGAATTCTAATAAACTTTTCAAATGTAAAACACTAAAAACAAATAATAAAGTTTTATGGTCAAGAAGTTAATGTTCATATAAAAAGAGAATAGAAAGCTTTGGTTTGAAGAAATAGGGTTGTTTACCTACTACAAATAATATAAAGGATATTGCAGCATATGATGTTCTTATCTTAATTGCATCATTATTTCTAGAAGTGTAGTTGGAGAACTTTTGAAGAGATGTAGTGTGCCATTATCTAATTGTCACAAACTCTTCTTTGTTTTTTCATGTGATTTAATGATATAAATAAATCAATTGCAAGGGTGAGTAAAGGTTGATTTGACCTATTAGAGGGGGTGATTTGGTGATTGGGCATTTTCTTGTCTATCAAAACAAATTTAATTTTTTGCTTCCTTGGTAGAGAACTAATCCATAATTTTTTGAAGCCTAATAGGACGATAATTTGGATGTGTAAAAAAGAATAAAAAAGTCTTTTAAAGGAGCCAAAATGCTGATTTCTTATGTCTTTTCTAGACTTTTAGTGGTTCCTTTTGCTCTATTACTAAAGTCCATTAATTAATTGCTTGAAATTTTTTCTATAAAATTTAATCTAGAGATAATGTTTGCATATTTGAAGAAATATTACTTGACTTTCCTTTAGTATACATGAACAAAAGAATTTCATTGATCTATATATATATATGCTATAATTAATTTATTATAACTCTTTATGATGATCTTATTTTTCTTAATTTAAATTGATGCTCACTTGTTCATTATTAATTCATTGGTGGGGAATTATATTGTCATCCAGTTAAAGTGTTGCTAATAAAAAAGAAGTTGGTCCTAGATTAAGTATTTTTCAAAGCACCTCTTATCTTTAAGTGATTTATTTTTGTTAATAAAGTTTGTTAAGATGCAATTATCTTTATATATGTTATTTATTGGGAATTTATCATTTTTATACTAGGTTGAGATTTTATTGTGAATCTTTCTTTACTAACCAACACCTAAAAGAACAAATGACTTGAAATTGAATCTTTTATGTTGCCTTATTTGATACCGCATGTAGTATTAATAAGTAACGTGTGACTTTTGAAATGAACAAGTGGCTTGAAATTGTATATTTTATGTTGCCTTATTTGATATTGCATATAGTATTAATAAGTAACGTGTGACTTTTGAAATGAACAAGTGGCGTTAAAATATTACATTTCTACACTATATTAATCCAATATATTTCCTATTTCCAATATATTTTCTATTACTTTTTTTCTTGGTACAATTATTAAAATTAAAAGCCAAATAATAACCTAATCAATTAAGCAAACTTGCCAATAACTTGCACTCACTAGTAGAAACTGATTAACCACAATTTAGACATATTAAAAAATTCCTAAAAATAATGTTAGATAAAAAAATAAAATCAAGATAAGCATTAGACAAATAACATAATATAAACAAAAACGTCATGAAGTATATTATTTTATTTAGTACTTGTATCTACTGATTAACCAAAAAACAAGGTTAAAAGACTTGATGTTAATTCGGTTTATGGCAAAGATCTAAAGTTCATAATTTTTAGTTTAATTCTTTTATAATTAGTTGCTCAATTAAATGGCTCATCTATCGATATTCTTTTGATTTTCTTGGTCTAGCTTGTTATTTATATATATTTATTTTTTTCTCTTGTAATTCTACTTATAATGCCCTTTTCATTATTACATGTGGAATGCTACTTAGTAATTAGATACATTGCTTTTTTGTTAAAAATATCCATTTTTACTTTTTCTGTTTTGAACTATTATAATTTTATAATTTTATTCGTCTTAAATTCAGGATTGACTACTAGAATTCTCAGCTATATAATGGATAAGAGTTGGATTCATGAGTCTAGTTCAAGTCCAACATTCAAATTGGGAGTTTCTAAATTCTTGAAATTTGCACTTAAAAATACTACTAATGATGGGAGATTAAAATGTCCATGTAAGAAATGTAGTAATAGTTTCATCACAATAGAGATGCTATTATGGACACATGATATGTTTTGGAGTAGACACTGATTATCTTAGTAACA
Source organism: Citrus glauca (assembly GCA_029633175.1). Classification (NCBI taxonomy): domain Eukaryota; kingdom Viridiplantae; phylum Streptophyta; class Magnoliopsida; order Sapindales; family Rutaceae; genus Citrus; species Citrus glauca. The sequence continues at coordinate 18,458,614 of JAQOOD010000002.1, read as the reverse complement.
AACGAATTTACCATGGAGAGTTTAAGAATAGGAAAAAAATTGTGAACAATGAAGGAGTAAATGAGATAGGCAATATGCATGACTTGTTATGTGATGCTTTTAGAACCCTAAGAATGATGGTGGTGACCATGAAAATGGTCATGATGACATGATGGGTGAGCGTAATAAAGTTCATGATCATGATGCTCAGACATTCTACAAACAGTTGGAAGATGCTGAGCAAGAGTTATACCCAAGATGTAAAACGTTCACTAAATTTTCCTTCATTGTTTGCTTATTTCAAATTAAGTGCCTCGATGGACTAAGTGATATAGCAGTTACAATACTTCTTGAGTAGATAAAGGAAGCATTATCAGAAAGGGAAACTTTACCTAAGTCTTTTTGTCATGCCAAAAAGATTATTGGTGGCTTAGGTCTTGGGTATAAAAAAAATTAATGCATGTTCTAATGACTGTATGTTATGTTGGAAAGATAAGGAGCATGATTCTTTTTGTTCAATATGTGGTGCATCTTGATGGAAACCCACGTCTAATGACTCCGGATATAAAATTCCAAGTCAATCATCTACACTTACTCATAAAGTTTGAGCTAAAGTGTTGCGCCACTTTCCTTTAAAAGGTAGACTTCAAAGATATTTCTTGTCAAAGAAAACAACTTCATTTTTGTAGTGGTATGAAAATAACCATGTTAAATATGGTATATTGAGGCATCCAGTCGATTATGAAGCTTGGATCAACGCTATCCAGAGTTTGCTTTAAATCTTCATAATATGAGATTGGGGTTCGCAAGTGATGGTTTTAACCCATTTAGTACAATGAGTTTATCTCATAGTATATGGCCAGTTGTTTTCATGATTTATAATTTGCCTCCTTGGATGTGCATGAAGCAACCAAATATTCTTATGTCTTTGCCAATTCCTTGACCAAATGCTCTTGGAAATGACATTGATGTTTATTTGCTACCTTTAATAAATGAATTGAGGGAATTGTGGGAAGATGGCGTGAACACATTTGAAGCCTCATCAAATCCAAATTTAAATCTTCATGCAGCATTATTATAGACAATTATGACTTTCTGGCATATGCTAATTTGTTAGGATAGAACAATAAAGGTCATTTTGCTTGTCCTCATTGTTATGTAAGCATATTTTATCAAAGGTTAAAGTATATCATAAGTATTATTACTTAGGGCATCGTCATTTCTTATAGAGAAACACTCCAACTCTATTAACGAGAATTGAGGTTCTAGAATAGATGAATCAAGTGCTCACTATATATGGAAAACACAAATTAAGTACTAGTGGAAAATGTTAACGAGATGATGTTAATGATGAGGATAATGTGATATGGAAATAAAAGAGTATTTTCTTTTTTGTTGCCATATTGGGAGCATAACCTCATTCGCCATAACTTAGATGTTATATACAATGAGAAAAATATATGTGATAGCATTATTGGGTTGTTGTTGAATTTTGAAGATAAAATCAAAGACAATTTAAGAGCATGTCTTAATATGAAAGAATTGAGAATAAGGCAATCTCTTTACCCCCAATAAGACAATCTCTTTATCAAATGTCAAAGTTCTTGATGGTTATTCATCAAATATCTCATGATGTGTGAACCTTAAACAATGTAAAATTCATGGATTGAAAAGTCATGATTATCACATATTAATGCATCAACATCTTCCATTGGTAGTGAGAAAGTCCTTGCAAAAAAATTTAGCTCGGTGCTGATTGAATTGATCAATTTCTTCAGAGATCTTTGTTCTAAAATTGGAACTGTTGAAGAGTTTGCTCAACTTAAATCTCATATCATTTTAATTTTATGCCATCTTGAAAACATACTTCCACCCCCATTCTTTGATATTATGTTACATGCCAATTCAGTTGGCAGATGAGGCAAAGATTACTAAACTATTACAATATCAGTGGATGTATCCAATAGAAAGGTAATATATGTCATGTTAATATTTTAAAAGAAAATCTTTTTTCATTATCTATGAAAAACTAACAAATATTTTCTTTTTATTTACTAGGGAATTGCCTAAATTAAAGTCATATGTTCATAATAAATGTCATCCAAAAGGCTCTATAGTAGAGGGGTATATGGCAAAAGAGCGTTTGACATTTTGATCTCATTATTTATCTAAACGAGAAACAAAATTCAGTCAACCATCGAGAAATGATGATAATAAGGAGGGAAATGATGAATCATTATCAATATTCTCAAAAAAATGGATGTGGAATGGGTAAAGAAGAGATTATCTTTTTAGATCCTCTAGTTTTGTCCCAAGCACATAGATACGTATTGTTTAATTGTGAAGAAGTTACCCCCTTCATGAAGTAAGTCTGCTATTCCAATTGTAAATGAATTTTAACAAAACATAAAATCTATAACTCATGATTTAAATGTTTAATTTAATATAGGAAGCATCTCCAAATAATTAAAATTGCAAAATCGTGCCAGACAAATTGATATTGCTCGTATTCATAGCGAGCAATTCCCTAAATGATTCGAGATAGAGGTAACCATTGATACTTACAAAAACAAGAAAATGTGATATTACCATAAGACAAGTCCAATTTCACTTTTCCTTTGTTATTTTTAGACACTTAAGTTCATCACAGTAGCCAAACAAGTGCTAATAGAAATGCTGCTCAAGCTCTTTCCGGTATATGTTATAAATGACATTTTAAAAATTTCCTTCATTTTTTAAATGGCAAATTACTATACAATTCGCTAAAGCAATCATTTAGCAAATATCTCTTTTTAAAATATTTTCTTGAGTTGTCACTTAGAGTTTTTCAATATATGTGTGTGATTATTAATTTTTTATTTGTTAATAAAAGGCACTTATTACATCCAAACGGAAGTGTGGACCAACAAAATTAGAGTCTATACATAAACAAATTGAGCCCATTTAAGTTGTTAACTTGTATATGTTCATAATATTGAAGTTGATGATAACAAACTTTAAATGTTTTTTATTAAAATGTTGGAGCTATTCACTAATAAACAAAAGCCTTATAATCATTCTAATTATATTCATAAAAGTTGGATAATTGTTATATTTCAAATTGGAAAATGATTCTCTGCAATACCTGGCTAAAACTGTGATTTTGGAGATAAACGTAAACTGTTTTCTCTTTAAACAGTTAACCAATTAAAATCAAAAAGTAACAAATTGCTCAAGCTCTAACCGGTTAAGAAAAACGAAAAACACAAAATGCTGGAACGGTTACTGGAATTAACCAGCGAATCATTTATTGAAATGGTTAACCGACAAAAGCCAAAATAGAAGATTGTACTCATCTGACACCATTTACGGTTAAGGCTAATTTGTTTTGCAAGTTACTGGAAACAAACAGCGAATCGTTAATGACAAACGGCTAACTGATAAATTCTAGAAAAGTCATTTCGTGCAAATCTTTAACCGTTTAGTGTAAATGGATAGCTAAAGTTTATCATGCAGGTCTCTGGAATTTAACGGCGAAAGGGTAAGACTAAACGGCAAACCGTTTATTTGAAATTTGGCTCAATGTAACTTTGACCAGCCTAAATAGTTAACCATTAATGTTTAACGGCAATCCGTTTTCGGGCAGACAGTCTGCAACGGCTAGTTTTTTAGATCCAACTATAAATAAGCTCATTCAAATTCAAACAGAGATTGATCACAATACTACCATTGAGCTTATATTCAAGAATACAATCTTCATAGAGCTTTAAACACATTCTTGCTTTATCTATTCACACATTTGGCATTGATTTGTAATCTTAAATATTATGTGAGAGAAAAACATTTTGCAATCTTTTACTTTGAGTGATTTTAAGTGTTGGGATATACTTGGGTTAAGAGATTGGGGATAATCTCTTGTTGTAAAGGTTTATTGACACCTAGGAAGTCAAGTGTAAGCATTTGAAGCCTTGGAGGCTTGCTTAGTGAAATCCTTAAGCCCGGAAAGCTTGAAGGCGTGGACGTAGGCGAGGTTGGCTGAACCACGTAAAAATCTTCATGTTTGAATCTCTCTTCCCTTATCTTTTTATATTGTAATTGATTTAATTGTTATTACTTTAAATTCATTTTAGATTTGTATGGTATTTTGGTTTAGAATTGAATAATTTTAATAATCTCAATTCACCCCCCTCTTGGGTTGCATAAATAAAATTTCAAAGTGGACTTTAATCCTAATAGAGAAGCTACTAGGCAATGTGGTAAAGCATTAGGGAAATATATTGGATACCTTTCACGTGATTCATTAGTAATGTCACTTAATTTTGATGATTGGAGAAAGGTACTGACTAATGTTAAGAAAGAAATAAGAAATTTACTAGAGGTATATCAATCCTACAATAAAACTTATTATAAAAGTATAAGAAATTCCTAATTTGTTTGAAATTTTTTTATTAAAATATGTTGTAAGCAAAATTCATTATCAACTGGGTTGTAGATCAGTTAATGAAAAATTAGCTCATCGTTGGCAAAATTTGCATTAAAGATCAAGTGCTACGAGTCAAGAAATGATAAAGAGACGATAAATAGTTTAAAAAATGAAGTGGGTGAAAATCAATGGAATTGGCTGGTTAAATTTTAGAATCTAAGAAAGGACAAGTAAGAACATATGTTATTTAGTTATTTGTTTAACTTCATACTTTTTCACAAAATTTTACGTGTAAGTTAACTTTTTAGTTTTATTACAACAAGTAAAGTTAATTGTTCAAAATTAAGACCATTCACATTGTTGGAACAAAAAGCTTCGCTAGCATTCAAGATGAACTAGTTAATTGATTATTTTACCTTATATGTTGTTACATATTTTGTTTGCAATTATATTAATATTGATGCGTTTTTATTTTGCAGCAATCTAATGACCCAAAAGGAAAATTACCGGACATGATAACTATGTTTACAATTACTCACACACAAAAAAAAAAAAGCCAGCCTATTGATTTGAACTCGAGAGAGACAATTGTAAGTAAGACTTTTAGACAATTGTTATGCAACTTCAAGTGCTTTTTGTTTTATTTTTGTTATGAACATAAAGCACTACAAATTTAAGTACTATTATAGTGTCTGTGATTGATGAATAATTTTTTTAGGGAATCATCAATATATATTACACAAGTAAAAGTCTGTTCATACTTATATGAGATATATATATTGAAGTCGACTAGATTAAGTTCTATCATGGCATAGCTTAGGTTTGTACTCTCACAAGTATTGGTGTAATATTTGTTCCACCCCCAAATTGATGGGGCAAATACCCATCTCTACCCAATTTTTAGTTAGGAGGAATGCAAATAGTCCTAAAATGGACTTTGAATTTATACTATTTGTTTATTCTGGCATGTATGAAAAGATATCTTATATTATCATTTTAATTTGTTTGATTCATTGTATATTTCAGTATAATTTATTTTGCTCATTGTTTTGCTTCAAAATCAAATGAATGAGCTTTGAACCAAAAGCCTAATTCATCAAAAGATCAAATCTTTAATTAGGTTGTAGATGAGCATACAAAATCTACTCTCACTTATGGTCATGGGATTCATAGAGTAGGTGTCCTTGGAACAAAATCTTTTCAAAATGAGAGTTTGAAAATGTTAGAGGAAGAGCAAAGTCGTAGGCAAGTTGCAGAAAATGAACTTAAGAATATGTAGGAAGAGTTGAATGGAGTGAAATCCACTCTTACAGAAGTTTTGGAATACGTTCGAGCATAAAAAGAGGCAAATGCAATTAAAACTTTTGATAGTTGATGTCTTCTAATTTTTAAAATTTTGACAATAATTGGAGTTGTTTACAATTTTCAATAGTTCTTTATTGGATGGTAATGATATTAACATTTGATTTTAAAATTTTTTATAAAGTAGTATAAAATGCAATTTTGAAATAGTTATAGTCATTACTGAACTATGCATTTGTTAATAAATTTTATGATTTAATTTCCTCAAATCATATTATACACGCTAAATTACTTTATGGATTACAAATGTAGTAATAAAATTAATTGTCTCTAAGATTAATTAGTGACAAATTTAGTAGATAGAACATTATTGTCTATAATAATAAAAATGTCACTTTTTTTAATTGGAGATTGAAACAATGTCACTATTTACATTGTTGGTTGTTGAATAAATTATTATCGAATTTACTAATTTAGATATATAATGACTGATTTAATGTCAGCAATATATTCATTGAGGCAAAATTATATGTTACTACTGAGATCATATCGACTGAATAAATTGTCACTAATTATATAAATAACAACACATTCAAGTGTCATATTTTATAACTGAATCTATATTGGCACATTTCATTGTCAATAATGATCATCAATGACTAATTTAATTGTCCCTAATTATATAAATATCAAAATATTAATAGTCAGTAATATCAAAATAATGACACATTAATAGCCACTAATATCAAAATAACGACAAATTTATATGTCTAAGAATATGCTTATAATGATAGATTTTTGTTTTTGTCCCCACTTGTCATAAACTTATGTTTGTCACTATAAGGTTTGTAATAGTGATACATAATACTTGCAACTATTATTAATTGTCACTGAATGTTTTAGCGATGGTGGCAAATCCGACACATAAATAGTGACATATAGTCTGTCACTAAATAAATTTTATATATAGAGAGACAATGGTTTTCCGTCACAATGATCACTTTTTTTGTAGTGATTATTTTGACTATATAGTAGATAATGCACAATATTAGGACATGGTTAGTTCTAATTAGTTATTGAGTGAACTCCAAAGATCTCTATCTGGTTAAAGCATGTAAAATCTTACAGAAGATCAATGATCTTCAAGCCAAATTTTCATCTTCAACTAGAAAGGTTGAAGTATTCTATGTCATGTTTGTAGTTCCACTAACCATTCTATATACGGTTGTTCGACCTTGCCAACTTTGAAAGAAAGTTTGTACAAATAAGCAAATGTCCTAAATAATTTCAAAAAGCTGGATCCTAATTCATACTCATATATTTACATTTCTAATTGGAGAAATTACATCAATACTTCCACATATTATGGGTAATGTAAAAGACATCTTTATTTTTCCCCGGATCTTTAGCCTCTTCTTTTAGTTGAGTAGAGAACCCATTTCATCTATCATATCAGTCGAGTCAATCCTATTCGTTCTTAAAGCTTTTGAAACTATAGGATTCCTCGCTTCAGTATGATAGACTGGATTACAGGCTACCGATTGAATAGGTGAAATGAAAATCATGCAAAACTTCACAACCACCTTGATGTGAAAACTTACAAAGATAAGTGAGACCTTACAATTAATGAGGTTCTTTGCCAAAGATCATTAATTTATATCCAAACAATCATAAAATAAAGATCTTAACCGCTTATCCATGAAAATAAGAACTAATGGTATAAGCAATCTGGGGTCAACGCCACACAGCAAAAAAAAAAAAACAAAAGAGAAAAGATTATGAGTGATGAGTTTAGAAAGAACGCCACAAAATGAAATCTAGTTATGTTATGAAAGTTCTTTAAAAAAACCAAGGAGAAAAGCTCTTACTATTATTATAAACTCTAATATGAAATTCTTCCCAATGTGGTTATATGGATTTATATAGTTGAATTTTACTAATGGAATAAGGTTCGTCTTATTGCTGAATATAACCAAAAGTAAAAAGGAAATAAAAGATTTTATTTATCCTAAACTAAAAAGGATGTAATAAATCTTGTTGATCCTAAAGTAAAAAAGAAATAAAAGATCTTATTTCTAAAATAGATTAGGAAACAATATTTTTCCTAATTTTTGTTCCTAATTTAATAAGGCTTTCTTTTTTCTACATGCAAGTCACTCCAAATCAAATTTAAAAGCTTAAGTAATATTGACAATGCATTGAATATTTGGAATTTCTAATTTGGGTAGATTATTGTCTTGGAGATGGCATAAATTTGAGATGTGCTAAATTAATCCATCTAATGCTTCCTTCATTTTCTTATTTCTTACCTTTGTCATTGAACCTCATTTTCTTATTTCTTACCCTTTTCATTGAACCTTATAGATGCTTAATGTATCCTGAAGAGTTTTAAGGGTTGTTTGGTACCATTTTGAGGAGTGTGTTTTCATTTTTATTTTGAGAATACAACTGGAATACTTGTTTGGTGAATTAGATTCAAAAAACAAATTATAAAACAAATAATTTGAATTTTTATTTGTAGTTATAAAAATGAGAACGTGTTTAACACACAAACTTTAAAATAAATTACAAAGCAAAACCCAAGTCTTATCTCATTATCCGAATCTAAAAATTCACAGCTTTCTTTCTCATGGATACATCTCTTCTTCAGCCACAATTCATTGTGACAGCTCTCTCACTCTGTCCCAATAACCAAAATCAATTGTTGATGCGACAAGCTCTGTCTCAACCGGTGGTGGTACTACTGCTTCGTCTATGCTCTGGTTCGACCATGATAGATTAACTCCTACTGCTGCATCTTTGTTGAGAAGGGCTTGGCGACCAGAGGTAGTGAGTGAATCGCCGAGTAGAGTGAACACTAGGAGAAAGAAGAAAGGACTAAGCCAAAGACTATGGCAGAGATGATGTCTAGAAGTTTCCATTGTTGAGCTTTGCTTTTTTATATGGGAAAATTGGAGTGACCTATACTGCAGGTAAAGGTTCCAATTAACTTAAATACTTAATTGCATATTCGATAAACAACTCAAGCGTCAAAGCCCAAAGGAGACGGTTTATTGGTTTTGAGGAGATGATGATGAATTGATGATGGGGACTTGAGTAGTGGAAATCTGGAATTGATCTGAGTGAGTATTGAATGGATGAGTTTGGAGTTATGGCAAGCATAGTAGGGGTGGGCAAAATCGGGTTCAGGTCAACCCGATTAGGTTTTGGGTTGTTCGAGTTAAATAAGATCTAACCCGAACACAACCCAAATTAATGACCCGACCCGAACCGATCCGAACTATGTTCGGGTCAGTTCGGGTCGGGTCATTAATATAGTTATATGGCTTGTGCTTGTGCTTCTGGGTATAGATATAATCAATTCGGGTTGTGTTCCTCTCCACCCACAGCATCCATACCCTTGAAGCTTGAACAATCTTCCTCTCCTTCTTCGTCAGTCATCGTCTCCACCCAAACCCGATTTTGAAGCTTCCGATTTCAAGCTTCAAGGATCAAGCTTTTTGACTTCGTTTCTAACCTAAAATCGGCAATTCTTCCATCTCTCTCACATTCACGATCTCACTCTCACCAAGCGCGACAAACCGGATTCAAGCCTTCAAGGTCACCACCGTCTACCACCGCTTGTGTAATACTGTCATTCTCATCAGCTGTCTCCACCACTGTCAGCCGCTGCTCATCTGCTGCCATCATCTTTGTCAGCAACTGCTCCGTTTCTAACCTAAAATCGGCAATTCTTCCATCTCTCTCACATTCACGATCGCACTCTCACCAAGCGCGACAAACCCGATTCAAGCCTTCAAGGTCACCACCGTCTACCGCCGCTTGTGTAATACTGTCATACTCGGCAGCTGTCTTCACCACTGTCAGCCACTGCTCATCTGCTGCCATCATCTTTATCAGCGACCGCTCGTAACCTAATTCATCATCGCTAGTCGTCGCTGTCGCAATTGCTGCCTCTACACTTATGGTTGAATTGAATATTAAAGGATCCAGAGGCAAAAATTTTTTTTTTTGGGGAACCCAATCGGGTATTCGGATCGGGTCGAGTTTGACCCGAACCGAGCACAACCCGATCGGGTTAATCAATTTCAATCCGATTGGGTTTTACTCCCGACCCGATCCGACCTGAACCCGAAATTTATCGGGTCGGGTCGGATCGGGTCCGGTAAAATGCCCACCCCTAAAGCATAGTAACTAGTAAGAAGATAAATTACAACTTGACAATGACAAAATTAATATTAATTCAAATAATAATATATATATGTATTATACCCAGTGGATGTGTGGTAGGCAGCTGTCTACTTTCTATCGTATATTATTTATTTTGTATTACAAAATCTAGTAGTGTTTTGATAAATTAATGCAAATAAATAAGAAAGAAAAGAAAGAATAATTGAACTCTCCAAATAAATCTCGGTATATACAATAAAGAAACCACCAGATATTTCGAAATTGTCACCACATGTACTCTAAAATGCTAGAAATTCCTTCAACCATAGACAACCAATCTATATTTTAATTAATGCTAATACTAAATTATTTATGGTATGTTTATGTGAGATTTGACTATATAGAGATGATGTTTCAGAAAGTGCATACAGACATAGGGTATCTGTATAAGGCATGAACTTTTGTTTGTAGCGAACTACAGAACTAGTGAGGAATAGGTTTTTGTATAAAAATAATGAAAAGGTAATCTATTTTATTAATGCTAATACTAAATTATTTATGGTTTGTTTATTTATGTATTAGTTAAATAATTTTTTAATTATAACTTAAATGTTTAGTAAAAATTATTTTTGAAAATAGTACAATCGAACACTTATTCTTTTTTTATTATTTTTATTTGTGCCTACCGAACGCATATTACTGATTTCAATTTTAAAATATAAGATATAGAAAATGATACCAGACGCATATTTAAATTTAAAATACAACAACTATAAAACACTATTTTCATTTTTATTTTTATTTTTAGAAAATAAAAATTTAGAAACAATACTAAACGGCCCTTAGCAACTTGGTTCTCATCATTCTCTCTCTCTTGGAAAGAATTTGTCCTTAAGTCTTCACGTATATCAAAAAGAAATAAATCAATAACATTAAAGTTTGCACTTATATCATACTCTCTAGAAAGATCCAACTTATAAACGTTGTCATTGATCCTTTCAATCACTTGAAATGATCCATCTCGCATTGAAAGTAGTTTTGACCATCTTGAATAGGAAACTATTCCTTTCTTATATGCAAACAAACCTAATCTCCCAGTTCAAATACAACTTTCTAGTGCCACTTATTAGCTTAGTTAGCACATTGTTCTGTCCTCTTCTTAATTTTTTGCCTTGTCTTTTCATGGATGTGTCTAACACAGTAAACTTTCCTCTTTCCATCTAAATTAATTTGCTCTTCTATAGGCAAGGAGTTTAAATCTAATGGAGTTAATGATTTAAAACCATTCAAAATTTCGAAAGGTAAAAACTTAGTTGTTGAAAACATACAACGATTATATGCAAGTTTTGCATATGGTAAACAATTTTTTCCCATGTTTTCAAGTTCTTTTTTATTATAGCACACAACAAAGTAAATAAAGCCCTATTAACTATCTCGATTTAGCCATCAGTTTGTGGATAACAAGTAGTAGAGTACAAAAAAATTTAGTTCCTAACTTAGCCCACAAAGCTTTCAAAAAAAACTTTAAAAAAAGCTTAAAAACTTTGGATCCCTATTTGAAATAATACTTTTAGGCATGCCGCAATCTCTTTGAAAAATAGGTCAATGATATGTAAAGTATCGTCAATTTTATGACATAGAATAAAATATGTTATTTTTAGAAAACCTATCAACTACCACAATTACAAAATTTCTCTCCTTTTTTACCTAGCAAACCTAACATAAAATCCATGAAAATGTTAATTTAATGTTTACTAGGTACAGGCAAAGGAGTATACAAACCATAAGGCTTAACTTTCTACAAGTAAAACACTTCTCAAAAATCCGTTCCACATCACGTTTCATATGAGGCTATAAGAAATGTTCATATAAAATACCTAAAGTCTTAGATATACCAAAATGCCCCATCAAACCACCACCATTAGCTTCTCTAATAAGCAAGTCATGCAATGAACATTTAGGTACATATAACTTATTTTCTCAAAACGAAAAAACATCATGCCTAAAGAATTTTCCAAATGTCATTTTCTCATATGCATTAAATACATTACCAAAATCAGAATCACCAACATACGAGTCTTTAATGTATTCAAAAACTAATATTTTTGCATTTAAGGTAGAAAGTAAGGCGTACCTTTGAGATAATGCATTAGCCACAATATTTTCCTTATTGTGTTGGTTCTTGATCACATAAGGAAAAGTTTCAACGAACTCCACCTACTTGTTATGGCATTTTTCTATCTTGTGTTGACCCTTTAAATACTTCAAAGACTCATGATCTGTATGAATCACAAACTCTTTTTGCCAAAAATAGTGTTGTCAAGTTTCTAAAGCCCTAATCAATGCATACATTTCTTTGTCATATGTAGGGTAATTTAAGTTTGCCCCACTTAGTTTTTGACAAAAATATGCAATAGGACATCCTTCTTGTATTAGAATAACCCCAATGCCTATTCTTGAAGCCTCATACTTTTCTTTATCTATCTCAATTTTTTATTTGTGTAGCAGGTACACTTTTTTATGTTAGCAAACAACTTTTCTTTTCTCAAATCATCTAAAACAAGATTTAGATGTTCAACATGTTTATTTAAGATTTTGCTAAAAATCATAATATCATCAAAGTATACAACCATAAATTTACCAATAAAAGCACACAAAACATGGTACATTAATCTTATGAAAGTACTAGGTGCATTAATTAATCCAACCGGCATAACTAACAACTTATATAAGCCATATTTTGTTTTGAATGCAGTTTTCTATTCATCACCTTCTCTTATTCTAATTTGATGATATCCACTCTTAAGATTAATTCTGTAAAATAAAACAAGAATCATATAATTTATTAAACATGTCATCTAATCTAAGAATGAGATGTCTATACTTTACAGTGATATTGTTGATGGTGCTGCAATCAACAAACATCCTCTTTAGGCACAAGCAACACTAGAACTGTTAGCAATATGCCCTAAAGGTCAATCAAATGGTGTTTGATTGTTTAGGGAAAGATTTAGCAATAGATGTCATGGTTGGCTATGTATGAAGACAAGTGTATGGCCAGTATGGAATTCATCACTTTGTAATATACAAAAGGATATCCCTATGAGATAATATGAATTGGCATGAGAAATCCTTGGCCAAGGTGAAATATATTTGAAGGAGTTCAAATTATATTTTCATGCTAAGTTTATTTAGATTTACTTTGAGATAAAGTATAACTGCTTAACATAATAAACCATAAGTCATGCTTTTCTCTGGACATGGATGATGAAGAGACCAAGACATAGAGTTACAATGGAATAGCTTCTATAGATCCAACAATTCTTGTTATTTGGATGGTTGTGATATACTGCTAGATGTCACTCACGACTTGTAGAAACCTTAAGATCAATATTGGTAAAGCATATTAGCAATGCATCTTAAGGTCATTAGAAAAGTTCTAATTGATGACTAAAGAGTTTAGCATCATTTAATGAATAACGAGTTATCATTAAAAATAGTTCTATTGCCTTATAACTAAGAACCTAAAAGGTCACATACCAAATAGAAATGGAAAAAAGGAGTTACTAGAAAATGAGAAGTTAAATTTCCTAATTTTAGGAAAATCAATATTTATATTATAATTCATTGAGAATGAATATATATATATATATATTAAATATGATTTAAGATAGAAATTTAGATATTCCATAAATAGTTTAAGGAACAAAATAAATTTCATAAAGCCTCAATTAAACATTATGTAATATCGAGCACGTAAAATGACCATTTTGGACATGTTCCGGTTCATATATGATTATGGACTTCTAGACCATTTTTGGGTTTAGAATTATGAGCTTTTATTGGATCTAATATGGATTAAGAGAAAGCATTAGAACATGTCACAAGAGAAGCCCACATTAACCATTTAATTTGATCAAAATGGAATTAATTAATTAATTCCTTCAATAAATTATTTGATCAAATAATTTATTGAAGTGATGAGATCGTTTTCAATAAATAATGGCTAAGTGGGTGGGTCTAGCACATGATAATGTTTGGTGCCATTATTAGAGATAATGGTGGCTTTATTTGGTGGAATGAATTATCATGAACTAGCATTCATGTTTCTTCATTATCTCTCTCATTTCTAAACGAAATTCGAGATTTCAAATCCTATGAACTCTTAGAACATTTCTAAGTGCGGAATGATTAGAGGCATCACAATTGGGATGCTTAAATGATCTCAAATCGTGGCAAAACAGAAGCTATTCTTGCAGAGATGTATTTTCTGGACAGTGTTCGTAGCTTGCTGTTTTCAGTCGTTTTCTCCTATTTCACGAAGTCATTTTTGAAACTGCAAGTGAGGTAATTAAACTTCAATCTTTTCTCTTGATTTTCATTTTTGAATGAAGTCGATTCGAAATTTCTAAAGCTTCCGCCATCTGTTTTAATATTATTGCGCAAAAGTTGCGTTATTAGGAATCTCATGGACAAATGTTGTCCTTCAAGAACCGCACAATGACTTATGCTTTCACGTACATACCCCTTCTTTACAAGCTCACTCACTTACCTTTGAAGTTCCTTTGTTACCTCAAGATTACTTTCATAGGCTGGCCTATTTGGAATAGCTGATCTAGGTATGAAGTCAATTTGATGGTCAATTCTTCTTATTAGTGATAAACCATTAGGTATCTTTTCGGGAAGTACCTCTTCAAGTTCTTGTAAGATAGAAACAATAACACTTGGTAAAAAAGGATTAAGTTCATTAATACTTAAACAAGCCTCTTTATAATTAAGTACAATCATAAGCCATTTTAAAATTAAAGTTCCTCTAATATTGCTTTCTTTCTCATACAAATTTACTTGTTTTCTCTTTTTTTTTATCATTAATTGAAACTTCCTTTTCTTTTTCACTTTATTTTTCTCTCTTTTTAGTTTGAGTCCCTTTTGATTTTGAACTCTAACTCCCCTTTTTCAAGTCACTCACTTTTTTAACCACACTTGATCGTCTTGGGGACAAAGGTAAAAGAGTAGTGAGTTTTTTCATTAAGTATAAGAGAGTATCTATTGATATAACCATCATGAATGACATGTCTATCAAACTGCCATGGTCGCCCCAAAAGAATTTGTCTTGTATGCATTGGCACCACATCACACACAACATTATTTTTATACTTTCTAATTAAGAATGAAACAAGGACTTATTTTTTTACTTTAACTTTTCCACAATCATTCAGCTACTGTAGATAATATGGCCTAGGATGTTTTAAAGTTAAATTTAATTTTTCAACTAAACCGATGCTAGCCATATTAGTACAACTTTCTTTATCAATAATCATGCTATATACCTTATATTGAATAGCATCTAGTATGAAAGATGTTTTCACATTGTATCTTTTCATCTTATTTGATTTGCACTCTTAGAGTTCTTCTTACAACCAAAAGCTTTCCATTAACTGGATATTCAACATCACTTGCATCCTCCAAGCATATACTCATCATCAGATTTACCTTCAATCTTAATTTCCCCATCATATTTTAAAATCATAAATCTTTTGTTTAGGTATTGAGATGCAATGTGGCTTATTCCCAAACACTTAAAACATTTGATATCTCTATATTTAATAGGTTGAGAATCAGATTTACCTTGGTTTATTGCACCTTTATTTTTGTTGCCTTTGGAGATTTTGGCCTTCAAATT
This sequence comes from Citrus glauca, assembly GCA_029633175.1. Classification (NCBI taxonomy): domain Eukaryota; kingdom Viridiplantae; phylum Streptophyta; class Magnoliopsida; order Sapindales; family Rutaceae; genus Citrus; species Citrus glauca. Next base: position 18,443,078 of record JAQOOD010000002.1, on the reverse strand, counting down.
AAAACTAGACTTTTCTTCCTTTTTGCTCCAATTGGTTTCGATGTTGATAAAACTACAAATTCTACCTAATTCGTGTAGAACCCTTCTTTTTCAATTGTTGCTATACTTTTATGATCTTATAAACCATGTCATCCAACTCAACATAATGCTATAATTTCACCATGTTTGCAATATCCCAGTGCAAGCTAATTAGGAACTTAGCCATAGTAATTTCTCGGTGTTCCTCCACATTGGCTCGAATTATGACTATCTCTATCTCTTTGTGATAGTCTTCAAAGGTTTTAGACCCTTAAGTAAGGCTTTTCAGCTTTTGAAATAAGTTACTACAATAATGACTTGGAATAAATCACTTCCTCATACTAGCTTGCATAACTTCCCATTTCTCAATGGGTTTTTCTTGATTTTGTCTTCTATTTAAAATAGGTTGATCCCACCACACAATATTGTAGTCAGTGAATTCAGTGACGAGCAACTTTACCTTTTGCAATTCTGGGCTGTTGTGACAATCAAATACCAATTTTAATTTTTTTCCCATTCTAAATAAGCTTGAGGATCATTTTTGCCTTGGAAAAATGGAATCTTTAACTTAATTTTTCCCAAATTGCTATTAACTCTATCTCTACATCTATCTTCTCTTTTTCCATTCCTTCTCTTGAGTCTGTTTAAATTAATATGTAGAGCACAATCTTCTTCATCTAGGTCTTACCCATTGTCATCTTCATTACCATACCTAGAAGGATTCCTTCCTTTTTATTGCACATTAAGAGCTTTAGGTGGCTACTTCTTTTGTGAACTAGGTTCAACTTTATCTATTCTCACATTCACCTAATCAAATCTCAACTAAAAATATTCAAATTTCAATTTTAAAGACCTAAAGAACAGTCTAAAGTCTATCTTTTCCTGAGCATGATAAAAAATAACTAATTTTTATCTTGAGACATATATTAATAACCTGCAAAAAAAAGTTAGAAAGCCTCATGAACACTCTCTCACATGTTTCTTCTCAAGATTTATAGCACTCACATTCATATTCACTCTAATATGGTTTTTAACCTCTTATAAGCTTACACTCTCTTGCATTTTTTCACTTCTTAATTTTCTCTTTTAGTTCTTTATTGAACTAAATGAACTCAACCAAAATTCACTTGCAAAAATTGAAACTCAACAAACCAGAACTCAAACAAAGAAAGAGAAAGAAGAATATGAATTTTTGATGCAATTAGGATTGTCTCCCCCCCCCCCCCACCCCTCTTTTTTATTTTGAATTGCAAAAATTTGGAATATGCAAGACTTGAATAGCAAGCTATTCTTTAAATTCAATTGATTTTCAAAATTTTCTTTTTCTCATTTTTCTGGTTTTTTGTTTTCTCTCTATCTCTTTAAGTTTTGAATGAAAAAGAGCAAAACTTAAAGGATTAAGGCAAAGTTGGGGCAAATAAGAATTAAACAAGATAGGTTTATGGATTCAAACATAAATTAAGAAACAAGATTCTACATAATTTGAGAAACTAAATAAATTCAAAATAGATCAAACCTGATTTAGAACCTAAGCTCTAATACTAATTGATGTGAATCTCACAAAGATAAATGAGGGCCTACACTCAATAAGGTATTTTTGCTAATTCTAATTCAGATTTAAACAATCATAAAATAAAGACCTTGACCCATTATCTATGAAGATAAAAACTAGTGGTGTAAAAATTATAGGGTTGACGCTACATTAAATGTGAGATACAACTTTCTCACTTGAATATAATATAATTAACTTTAAGCTAACAATAGCTCAAGTATTAAAATAATAATAATATTATTATTATAATAGTAGTAGTAGTTGTTGTTGTAATATAATAATAATAATAATAATAATATAAGTATTTAATTCTAAAAGTAATGATGACATAAGTAATGACATATGTAATGATGACTTAGACAATGACATAAGTGATGATGCAATAAGAGATATTTGTAAAGATAGGAATTCTAGAATTTTCTAACGTATTTATGGATGCATAATCTCAACTATTAATCAAAAGTTGTGGTGGCAAAATCCTAGCCATCCATTATGCATTAAGAAATCCTATAAATACTCCATAGTCCTTTTATTTTCAATACAACCTTAGAAATTCAATCCTCTTCTATTCTAAATGATAACATCAAGAGTAGAAAAATCCTCAAGTTAAAAAGGTACAGAGAAGTCAAGGTTAAGAGGTAAGTAAGACTTCAACAACAATGTAGGGATAAAATTATTTTTATACTTAACTTCAGCTTTAACTAATCCTTTATTTTGTTGTGGCTACTATGATGTGATTGAAATCTTTCTATGGATGGCTACGCCACCTATATTATGGTATTTTCTTACTTATCCTTATGTGGTCGGCTATGCCACCTATATTATGATATTTTCTTATTTACTTCTTGTATGATCGGTTATGCCTCTTATTATATGATACTTTTACTTAATTATGCTATGGCCGGCTCCACTGCCTATATTATAATCCCATTTTGTTTAATCTCTATATGAATAGCATTGCCGCTTACATTAAAGATTGTTGTCCTTAAATACCATTGTGTGTTGATTCTATTACATCTTTAAGAACTTCACATGTTATGATATAAGTTGCATTCGATGCAAGTGTTTCATGAATTACTTTACAAGAAGACGTTTTAGAAATGAATTTATGAAAAATAGGTTGTTTTACTACAAGGTGTAAAGTTCCCAAGGAGAGCAAGCCCTCCAAGCTTAGTGAAAGGTAATCTTTTGGGGACGGTGATACGTAACACCCAAAGAGCAACTAATTATGCCCAAGAACATGTTGTTTTAAAAAATAAAAGTGCTAGCCTTGTAGTGCAACATACCTAGGGCCCTAATAGAGTTTTTTGTATTTCTAAGTTTCTTTTAAAAACTTAATATGGTCATCTATATGTATAATAATTTATGCATGCATCAAGTGTTATTTTACTGGGTATTAGCTCATAAAGTCTTATATTACAAGTAGCGATGAGTAGGGCAAGTTGACATCAAGTCCCAACCGAGGCAAAATGTATATGGGCATAACAAACCTTGAGTTTTATGATGGGCCCAACTTTGTTTCTATTAAAAATAAATATCTTTACTTTATGTAATAATAAAGTTTTTGAGATATATACTAAGGAATCTATACTTGTCTCCTACATTTTGTAAGGAAGTTTTGCTTAATATGTAAAACATTTAGAATTCGTATTTATATTAAAAGTAACGAGATTTTAAATATTTTAAAAATAAAATATTTTTAAAAGTGGAGCGTTACATTAAAAAAATTAGAAGAAGAGAAAATTGTAGGTGATAAGTTATGAAACAATGCCACAAGATGAAATATGGATAAATTCTGAAGCTCTTTGAAGAACCAAAAAGAAAAGGTCTCACTATTATTATAAACTCCGCTATGAAATTCCCAATAGGGTTACATGGATTTATATAGTTGAATTTACTAATGGAATAAGATTTCCTTAATAATAAATTATAGCCTAAAGCAAAAAGGAAATAAAAGATCCTAAAGGAAATGAAAAGTATTGCCAAAAGTAAAAAAGAAATTAAAAATGACTATTTATCCTAGAGTAAAAAGGAAATAATAAATCTTGTTGATCTTAAAGTAACAAGAAAATAAAAAGATCTTGTTTTTAAAGGTGACTAGCAAAAAAGATTTTGTTGATTTCTCTTCTTAATTTGAGAAGGCATTGTTTGTTCTTTATGCAAATCACTTCATATCAAATTTAGAAGTTTGAGTAATATTGAAAAAGCATTGACTATCTTAAATTTTTAATTTGGGTAGATTACTTTCTTGGACTATGCATGAACTTGAGATGTGCTCATTAATCATTTAATGCTTCCTTTATTTTCTTGGTTCTTACCCTTAACATCAGACCTCCATGGATGCTTAATGGATCTTGTGAAGCTTTAGCAACCTAATTCCCATTACACCTTTTCATGCAAATCAGAATTTTCAAAACTCCTAGAGTTACTTACTTGATGTCCCATTGCTAAGAAAATTCTTGAAGATACATTGCATTTTTAATTGAAAAATAAGAGACCATCAATAACCAAATCATGCAAACCTTTACCAATTTGACAGATACTATCTCTAAACTTGCATCAGCCTTCACCATTCATGAAAAAGAAAATTTTCTTCTCAATCAACACCAAATCCAAGAGTCAACAATACTGATAAATGGGTAGCTGAGAAAACTAAAACATAAGTTAAGTCAAATTAGTTATAACCTTTTATGATAGTAAAGTTGTTGAAAAACACATTCTTTATCCTCGCGAAATTAGTAAGAAGTTAATTTTAGAGAGTAAAGATGAGTTTGAAAAATCCTCATTCAATGAAGAAATAACCAATTCCCCTCTTATACTCAATTCCCTCAAGCAATAATCAAGTCAAAGAAATTAAAAAAAATTGTAAAATTAATCTTGTACAAATTGATATCATAAGATATGGTTGGTTGATTAAAATAGATTAAATAAAAATTAATTATGTGGGATACAATAAGTTTATTCTAAAAACATATTGTTGCACAAGCTGATTTGGTAAGATAGAATTAATACAAATATGTGCAGAAGGATTCATTAAACATATGAATAATATAAATAAATTATGTAAATCCTACCATATATAAATCTTGTGAGTCCTACTATGTTGATAATTCATATGTATACGTCACATTAGTTTGTGCAACATTATTTATACAATAAATACTTGTGATTGTATCAATAATCCCTTGTATATTTAGTATTTGCGGACTCGAGTTTACCTTATTTAAAGGAGGGCTTTAGTTCACCACATTAAAAAATATAATATATATCTCTTACAATATAATTAGAGTAAGAGATATTATTATTTTATCACTTAATATTTTTTGAAATATAATTCTACCACTAAAATTTTTAGATAATACTTTTTTCTACTTAATATTTTAGTTTTTATCGTTTAACTATCAAACCGTTAAAGTTAATAGAATTTTTATAGAAATTATAGTAAGTATATTTTAACCTCTAAATTTAAACAACTGAAAACATTATTGATTATTTTATATATTTAAAAAATTAATTGATAAAATTATAAATTTTTAACTTGTGAAACTTTTAAAATATTCATAATTTCTAAAATACTAATGTGATATCAGTAATTTATTAACAGATTTACCATTTTTATGGTAAAATTATAAAACTGAGTTATCATTATTTAAAGAAAATAATTCTTTAAATTATTTAGTCGTAATCTCTTAAGTTGTTAGTTAAAATTTATAAACAAAATAAAAAGAGGCCTCTCCGACAGGATTTGACCTCGGATCGTTGGATTCAGAGTCCAAAGTCCACGGAACTTAATTGCTCTTGGTCTGCCAACTTTTTTTATAAATAAACTTTATTTTCATGCACACCAACTTACCTAATTCACCGAGAAGATTACTGTTGGTTAGAAGAGCCCAAATACCCAGATGAGAAGAGTCTTACGGAGACCTTTCTCTGCAACTCTTCTTCAATCTCCACCCAAATTAAAATTGCCACCTTACAAGACCGGCAACAATGTGGGGTCACCGCGAAATATGGGTCCTTTGGCCAGTTTCACCTCAAATCCAAGGTCCGCCAACTCTTTCCCTCCTCCAGAATGGGTAGAGCCATTCAATGACGTCTCTGACTTGGTTTCATGTCCACAAAACTTGAACCCATCTCCGTGGGTAAGGCAAATTTTGAACCTTTTAGATGGGTCTTCTGATATGGAGGCAAATTTAGACTCCTTTTGTTGTAAGTTCTTGATCAAGTTGTCACCAAATTTTGTTTCATTTGTTTTAAGAAATCATGATGTAAGTAAACGGCCTAATGTCGGTATAAGGCTCTTTACTTGGGCTGCTAGGCAAAAGAAGTATTCTCATAACCTTGAATGTTATATTTCTTTGATTGATTGTTTAGCTTTGTGTGGGGACGTGGATAGAGTTAGATTAGTGTTTAATGAGTTAAAAGAGAAGGGGTTTTTGATGACGGTTTCAGCTGCAAATTCTTTGATTAAGAGTTTTGGGGGGCTAGGAATGGTTGAGGAATTGTTGTGGGTGTGGAGAAGCATGAAGGAGAATGGAATTGAGCCCAGTTTGTATACCTATAATTTTTTGATGAATGGTTTGGTGAATTCAATGTTTATTGAATCTTCTGAGCTGGTTTTTGAGGTTATGGAGAACGGGAAAGTTGGACTTGATGTAGTGACTTATAATACGATGATTAAAGGGTATTGTAAGGTAGGAAAAACACAGAAGGCAATGGAGAAGTTTAGGGCTATGGAGGCTAGAAATGTGGAGCCAGATAAGATTACTTATATGACTTTGATACAAGCTTGTTATTTGGAGGGAGATTTTGATTCTTGTTTGAGTTTATATCATGAAATGGTTGAAAAGGGGATTGAAATTCCCTCTCATGCATATAATTTAGTGATTGGAGGGCTTTGTAAAGTAGGAAAATGTATAGAAGGACATGCTATTTTTGAGAGTATGATTAGAAGGGGTTGTCAACCAAATGTGGCTATTTATACAGCTTTGATAGATTCCTATGCAAAACTTGGTAGCATGAATGAGGCAATAAATATCTTTGAGAGGATGAAATATGAGGGAGTTGAGCCAGATGAGGTTACTTATGGAGTTATTGTAAGTGGTTTGTGTAAGAATGAGAGATTGGAGGAGGCCATGCAGTATTTTGAGTTCTGTAGAGCTAATGGGGTGGCAGTTAACGCCATGTTTTATTCCAGTCTCATTGATGGCCTAGGGAAAGCTGGAAGAGTTGATGAAGCTGAGGAACTTTTTCAGGAGATGGTTGAGAAGGGATGCCCACGTGACTCATATTGCTACAATGTCCTTATTGATGCCCTTGCTAAGTGTGGAAAGCTTGATGAGGCTTTAGCACTTTTTAAGAGCATGGAAGATGAAGGATGTGATCAAACAGTTTACACATATACAATACTCATCAATGGAATGTTCAAGGAACACAGAAATGAGGAAGCATTAAAGCTGTGGGATATGATGATTGATAAGGGTATCACACCAACTGCAGCTTCTTTTAGGGCTCTCTCAATTGGACTTTGTCTGTCAGGCAAAGTTGCACGCGCTTGTAAGATTTTGGATGAGCTGGCGCCAAAGGGCATAATTCCTGAGACAGCATTTGAAGATATGATCACTTGCTTGTGCAAAGCTGGTCGTATCAAAGAGGCTTGTAAGTTGGCTGATGGGATTGTTGATAGGGAAAGAGAAATTCCTGGAAAAATCCGTACAGCTCTAATAAATGCTTTAAGGAAAGCAGGCAATGCAGATTTGGCCATAAAATTGATGCATAGTAAGATTGGTGTTGGATATGATAGGATGGGTAGCATTAAAAGACGTGTAAAATTCAGGAGTCTCGTTGAAAGTTAGATTGGACGCTGTGATAGTCACTAATGTTGCTTTTGGCTTAGTCACTAATGTTGCTTTTGGCTATGTACTTGATGATATCACGTATTACCATGTAAAGCTGAAGAGCTTTTGTGGCTTACCAGTTCACCATTGTACTAATGCAAATTACATTATAAAGAAGTTTTAATTTTAATGGCCTGAAATTTTCGCTTGCTTATGAATTGTCAGTAGTCTTTATTACTTTGCAGGCAAGCCTTATCTATTGGCTTCTTTTGCTTGGAAATTCTAAGCTATCATGTTGTACATAAACATGATCTCTGAATCAGCAAGCTTGGTATTGCTTTGTATAGGTTACCTGCTCAGCAAGCTTTGCATTAAGCATTCATAAACAGTCATCTCCCAGATCACCACATAGAATGTGAGTTTCAAGGCAGGTATGTCACACTTATCCTATTTTGCCATTTACAAACTTTTCTATTGGATCACCAGTATTGTCAGAGTGTTTGTGTTTATGCAGACATATCAGGATTCATTACATTATAGTGTCATGTATGGAGCATTCAGGATTTGTGGGAGCAAAGTGAACATGAGATTGGAGTTATTTTCTATAAAATTGTGGGTATACATTTTTGCAGCAGTTTGATGCTTTGAAGTGTGGACAAGTTTTTGAGGGATCTTGACATTTACATGATTACTGTATGAGAATTATTTAGTTAATTATACGAGAAATAATTGAATTTATAGAACTTTCAGTGTTATGAAATGTGATAAATCTCTCATCTTTATTGGTGTTGGGCAATGTGTATATGTTTTACTCCATGTTGACAAAATTTGTGATTCCATGTTTTAAGTGATCCACTTTAAATGGACGAAATGATGAAACGTAAGGGTACTTGACTACATTGAAGCTTGTTTATGCAATAATTGTATATAGAATTTTAAAACTGTTGGTGAATTTTAAACTTGCTCACCTGAAGGAACAAACAGAGAAGGTGGATTTTGATGTTACATAGATTGTGATTACGGGAAATCCTCTTTGAATATGTACATGAAACCTTTACTAGTAGGCACCAATTCATACTGCTCCAACTGTAATGGCGAATTATTGCTGCTATCTTGAGCACTTGCAAACTATGTGGAATGATTTTACAATGTTTGTAGTATGGTTGAATATTCATAAGCAATTCGATACTGTCAAGTCTATAATTTAGAAAAATATTAGGTGAACAAATTATGTGTTTGTGATGCAGAGTCAAAAAACGGAGGAATTCCTAATTAAATTTGAAGTTGATAGATTTTAGGAACATTTTATTTAATTTGTGTTTTAATTTTATTATTTACTTATTTCTTATTTGAGTTGTATTTTTGTTTAGGTATGACTCGTAGTAAAGTATGTTTTCTCGCGTAACTTAGATAACCTCTTTTATAGCGCCTTGAGAGAGAGAGAGAGAGAGAGAGAGAGAGAGACTTAATATGTTGTTCTTGATTATTTTCAATTGAAGTGTAAGTTTTTGAATTTTGTTATTTTTTGGTATCCTATGGAATCAATGATGTTTTACTATCTATGTTCTCGGGTTATCTTAGATTCAAACATGAATTTAGTTTATCTCTTTGTTCTGCATCCCCAATTAACCAATCACCCTCTATCTATTTATCTTTCTGTTGTGTTAGTTTCATTGTAGGTTGTTTTCTTGTACATGGGTTGCATCAATTTTCTTCTATAAATTCAAGAATTGTGTGATGGAGAAATGGTACCCGGCAAGTTTTAAAAAAAAATTGTTTTTGGTGCAAAAGTAAAATATGAAAGGGTGGAAAAGACTGAATGAATGATAATTTTGATTTGAGGGTGTTTCGTTTCCCTATAGCCACAAGCTCGAGCTCTGGTGGGGTTGAACTCATCACTTTTTGTGGTATTGTTTTGGTCAACGGCCCAAAAAAAAAAAATCTTTATTATGCAAGGGAAATCTAATTGTCCTTTAGAACTTAAAAGAAGGCATTTGATAGATCCCCTCACTCGCGGGATGATCAGCCACTCCTGTTGGAATCAAATAAAGCTTTCCCCTTTAACATTTTATATCTTTCTTGACTAGTCTTGCATTCATTCATTATGTTTGTTTGTCTTTAGCCATGTGGACATTTTCCGTTGAAAAAGTTGGCTTCGTCTCTTTGGCTTAAGTTCACATTGCAGATACTATTTGTGGATTGAGTTTTGAAACTAAAGTGTTGGGTTTTGTTTTGTGTTCATTGAGACTGGAATTTTCTATCTTTGCTAAAATGTCAACTTCAACCATGGATATTATCGTCCTAGGAGACAAAGCACATTTTTTTTCCCTGCTTTTCAGTTGGCGTTGAGTATTCTATTCCCATACGGCAAAAGGGATATCTCTCCTGCGAACTGCAGAATGTAGAATGCAGCAGATTGTGTTGGTTGCAACATCACTTTTAAATAAACCCAAGTCTCCTACTACAAATTTGTTAATAGCTAATGTTTGGGGAGTAAATAAAATATTAAAAATAAAGCGTCACATGTTGACGTGAAGGTTATGTGACTATAATTTATTGTGGGGAGGCATTCGATCTATATTAAGTATACCTGCCAATTGAATTGGAACAAAGGGAACGCTATGACAAAATTATAGTATTAAAGAAAATATCTAAAAATATTCACCATACGTGCTATCTCCATCGTCTAAAGAGAATATTGATTTGGTAAAATCAAATAACTAATATTTTGTTGGAAAAGAAGGGACTCTTGGCCATCACACTTGTGAAAAGCAGCACACCAAACCAAGGATAGTGATACTCAAATGTCACACCTACAACTGGCCAAACAGCTTTTGTAAAGTTTTCCAAGACCACATTGCAGTGTATACCACGTGTGCAAGAAAACAACTTATGCATCATAACATGCTTTGCTTCGTAAGCATGCTCCTAATCGCCCAAAGATCACCATAAAAGTAAAAGGACAAGAATCTTTGAAACGACAGTAGAATCACCACTAAAAATGTGTCATGTGGTAAGGATACCTAGAGTGTACTATATGAAGGCATTAAGATTCTATCTTTCTTAAACTCATTACAAAAACACACAAAAAGAAAAAACTAAAGTTTTATTCAACTTTTAGCCGATATTTTAGAGAGCTTGTAAGCTCTCATCACCTTAAAAAATTCAATTAGCTGACTTGAGTTTCGGATGTAGTCGCCGACCATTGCCGACTCCACCTTTAACCTCCTTTTTATTGTTTTGTAGGTTTAAAGGCATTCTTTCAAGTCCTCTCTCCCCACATCTAACCTTTGACTATTATCAGCCCCTCTCTCACTCTTCTTCTCCTCCTTTGAAGCCCAGAACAGTCTCTATAACGCGATTAAGTGAGATACCTTGAATCCCAAAAATAAATTCATTATTTTGGTGAGAATTTGTCCCTTTTTCTTGCACTCAAATCCACTTAAAACAGCTAACAAATTAATGTATTGTGTAGCTGATTTGCTTGAAAAGTGATGAATATGAGATTAGTTAACTCTTTGGTTTGATAGGGTCCCCAGCAACAAAGGATGCCATCTGTTTGAGGAGTTCTTTTTGCGCCAATCTTTTTCTAGTAACGTAGGCCAATTCCATAGGTATTTTCCTTTTCAATGCTCATGTTTGTGCCCACAGAAGATAAAAGACGTGGGTCTATGCCTTTTTCTGCTCCCATTATCAATAGATGATTAAGCAAAGTTGGCAGCTTTTTCAATTAAGAACGACATCCCTATCAAATCTGTCTTTAAACAAAAAAAAAAAAAAAAAACCTTAGCGGAAAAAGTTAACTAATGCCTAAACTAGCAAAATGACTGTTATTTTTAAAAAACAAGGGCAGCTATAGAACATTTTCAATTATTTTCGTTGCAAGATACAATTTCCAGTTACTTAGTGTCTTCCTGACTTTCTTTAGTAAAGTAGACCATAATAACTTGGCCAGGTGCCACAGAAGTTGTAAAACTTGTAGCTGACATTAAATTCAACCTAATTCCAGTTCAATAATTGCCGCATTCGTTAGGATATATTGACAGTAATAGTCCTGGTATTTATCATTTATGTTTGCACAAGGAATTTATTTTCGCTGCTTCCTTACAAGCTGGACCATCAAAACTTGATAAAGGAACGCCTTTTAGTAGCTGTTTAAAGCCACTCTTTCTTTAAGCACAATTGGCCAATAACACTTTCAAGAAACATAATGAAATGACCCATTCATATGCTTCCATTTCACAAAATATTTAATACCTTTGAAATTCGGAACCCACATCGACATATACCATCAATTGCATGTTGCAGAATATTTTCATGTTTCAGATGCTCCATTTGAAAGGGTATCAGTTAAACAATCAGTTTCATTTTCAATGACTACGTATATGCACATAGTCAAACGAAAATGATTTGGTCACAAGCATATCTTAAAAGCCGAAAATATTAAGACCCTACATTATCTTTGAAAAGGATCAATTGTAAGATCTCTTGGGTCACACATATCTTAAGTGATGTCTATGATTATCTTCAAAAATTCTTAACGAGATTCTTCTTATATCTTGAGATTTACCGGAACTACTTGTTTAGAATTGATTGTTAGGAAACAAAAAAAGAAAAACTAACTCTAGTTCAAAAAACGAATAACATGATTCATGTTTAAAGTTATGTTTCTAAATGAAGAACTTCTGCCTAAAATAAAAAACGTAATTCTTTTTTTTTTGGGGGGGAAGGTTTAATAACTTACATTAAAACAATGAAAAATAGTCAACAATACACACCGCATTGTGCTTAAATATAAGATCGTATTAACTTTAATACAATATTTAGGATAATACTTTGACTCTCTTTTTCAATTATTTTCTCTCGCTTTTTACTTTCCATTCCTCTTCTTTCCTACCATTTCTAAGCGGGCCTAGTACCTAATAAAACAAACCAAGTTATTAGTTACAAATTTGAATTAACTAAAAGGAAAAGGACTTTCCTAACTAAGATTGTATGAGATTGGGTTTGGGTTAGTCTCCTTCTAAGTGATGCTCTCTTTCTCTCTGAAAGAGAACAAAAGAATGGAGTAGGTTGGAGCTATAATGACTCCACTTCTTCACTCCTGTGTTTGAGTGTTTTGTAGTGCTATTGTTAGTCCACTTAAGTGGGGAGTGAAATTAAGAGGGAGAATAGGGGTGATTAAAACGTCGGGGTTTTAAACACAGGGTAGTTAGTAGGCAAGCAATTACTATGCCCACCATCCATGGACACAAAGGAATTAATATGCAAGTGCAAAGCTATTTATATCCAAGAAGGCAGTGAGAGTAAGCTCTCCTATGGAGGCAGAATGAAAGAAAAAAGGAGGATATATAGTGGCCAATTTGTTAGTAGGTAAGATTCTACTAGCAAGAAGTATACACACGGAAGAAATCAGGACAGCATTGGTGCAAGCATGGAGGACAAACAAAGAGGTGAAGACTGAAAACTTGGAAAGCAGTGTCTTTTTGTTCAAGTTTGATTCGGAGGTTGATAAGATAAAAGTGATGGCTAGAGGGCCATGGCATTTTGACAGGGCCTTGATCGTGCTGGAGGAACCCAGTGGAGTTGGGAATATAAGGAAACAGAAGTTCATACACGCACCATTCTAGATTCAATTTCATAGTGTACCAATAGGGTGTATAGAGCAAGAAAGTGTTCAAAAGCTTGGAGAACTAATTGGAGAGGTCTTAGAAGTAAAAACCGATGATGAAAGTGAGCATTGGTCCATATGTAAGAATCAAAATATCCATTGACATAATGAAACCGTTAAAGAAAATGGTTTTCTTGGAGCATAAAGATGATGATGAGGTGGAGCTATCGGTGTTGTATGAACGGCTTCCAGATTTTTTCTTTTGTTGTAAGCTTATTGGACACCAGTTCAAGGAGTGAGAAACAGACAAGGGGCAACCTAAGGATAAATTGCCTTATTGAACATATATGAAGGCGTTGTCGAAGGCTGAGAAAACTAAGCTGAATTGAAGAAGAGAGAGATGGAATAAAAGGTTTGAGCAGACCACCAATGGCTACACAGATTCTGAACATCATGGAAGAAACCAGTCAAGACAAATGGGTACAGACCAAGTTGAAAATGGGTCGGGGCCAAATCAATCCATTTCAGGTGAGAACAAAGGGCAAACAATCAAGACTAGCGAGCAATTGATGTTGATGACTCTGGAATCGAGGAAGCAGCAAGTCAATAGTTAGAAGAAATCTAGCAAAACAGCGGCTAAAAAAATAGCTGATAGACTGAAGGTTTGTAACCAAGAAGAAACGGGAACAAAGGATTGAGAGGGAATGACAATTTGGCACCTGATTTGGAGCCAAAGCAATGTTCAAATACAAGCCAAAGCCAAGACCAAGGCAACTCAAGCCCAGACTAAGTAATAGATAATGGGCCAAGAGAAAGTACGTTCAGGCCGAAGAGAAGGAAATAGAAGATATAAGCTGGAAAGGCATGTATTAAAGGGCATATGAAAGATGGGCCATTTGTAGGGAAAAGGTTAGGTGGTGAATTGTTAATAGCAAGCCCAAATCACAAGAAGCCACGGGTTTAGAGCCTTTATAAATTTGTTGCAGCTAAAACAATTTCCTACCATCTATTTTCATATAGAAACGAATTAAGCTAGGATGGCTAAAAAAGGGAGGAACCAGTTGAAACCATTTAAATTGTAGCTCTATCGACGGTGGCTGATGATCAGCCCCATTAATAGCCATGATAATTTTAAGCTAGAACATTCGGGGAATGGGTAATAACCGGACGTTTAAAGCTCTATAAAAGTTCCTCATTTTGTTTAAGCCTCAGTTGGCATTCTTATGTGAAACTCAACTGTTGACTATGCAAATGAATAATGTTGGTATAAAGCTAAAGCCAGAAAGTTATTTTGCTATTAGCAGTAATAGTCAGAGTTGAGGCCTAGCTATGTCATGGGCTCAAGACATAAAGGTGGATAATACCTCTTTTAGTAGCCACCACATTGATACCGAAGTAGAAGTGGAGAATAAGAAGTATATAAGATGCACAGGGGTGCATGGACATCCAGAGGTGATCCAAAAAAAACACACACGGACTTTGCTTTGTTGGTTGGCAGGTTTTTTTTCCTCTCTATGGCTTTGCTTTGGTGATTTTAATGAATATTGCACTTGGAAGAGAAAAATAAAAGAGATGACAAAGATATTAATTGGTTTAATGATTTTAGAGAGGCAATTAGGGGCTGTAAGTTAAGGGATTTGGATTGTTTAGGTTACCCTTTCACATGGTCGACCATGAGATTTGGCCTATACTTTATTGAAAAAAGGTTAGATAGGTTTCCATGAAGTGAGGATTGGACTCAAAATTTCAAGATTGTACAGCAAAGAACTTAATCATGTGGTGTTATTATCATAACCCATTGATGATTGAAGTGATATGCAGGAATAAGGAAGTATGTTATAGCAGAAGGACGTTGTTAAGATTCCATTATGAGGATATATGGAGTTCTTATAATGAGTGTAAAAATATTGTTAAGCATGAGTGGTCCAGAAAGGGAGAATGGTTAGGAAGCAATCTAGTCCAAATCTTTAAGAAAACTAGCACAGCTATGCTTGCAAAGCTGAGGCATTGAAGTAAGGAAACTTTTAAGGGCAACAAGGAAAAGTTAAAAAAGCTGATGCATAGAATAAAAGAGCTTCAGGATCATGGTAGACAATATGAATGTGGAGAGGAATTAATTTGTATCAAGAGACAGATCCATTTTCTCCTGCTAGATGAAGAAATCTTCTGGAAGCGGAAGTCAAGAGCAGATTAGCTTAAAGAGGGAGATAAAAATAAAAAATTCTTCCACTTCAAAGCCTCATCTAGGAGGAGGAAGAATAAAATTTGGGGCATAGAGAATGCACAAGGAGAATAGACAAAGGAGAATGAAAATATAGAGAAAGAATTATGCTAGTATTTTGTGAAGTTGTTCACTACTTCTAGCCCTACTAAAGCTCAAATAGAGGAGGTCTAAGAGGAATGATTCCTAAAGTATCACAAAAACTCAATGAGTATCTATGCCAGCCGTTCATAGAGGAGGAAATCACATAAGCTTTGGCTCAAATGTGCCCTACCAAAGCTTTAGAACCTGACGGATTACCTGCTAAGCATTAGACAATAGTTAAAGAAGGAGTAATCACCACATGTCTTCATAAACTTAACGAAGCAGGTAACATTGCTTCCTTGAACCACAATTACATCGCTTTAATTCTTAAGACAACAAAGCCTAAAAAAGTCACTAAATTTAGACCAATAAGTCTATGTAATGTCATTTATAGAATTATCACAAAAGCCATGACAAATAGGCACAAATAGACTAAAAACTATCCTTCACATTGTGATTGATTCATTCCCAATAGATTAATAACAAAAAATATTATTGTTGGGTATGAATGGCTCCACAAAATTAGACATAGCAAGGGCAAAAAAATGTTCTAGTAGCACTAAAGCTTGATATCAATAAAGCATATGATAGAGTAAAGTAGGCTTTCTTAAGGCAGATAATAGGCAAATTAGGCTTTAAGGATAAATTGATAAGATTAATAATGGATTCTATTACTACATCATCTTTCTCAATAATCATCAACGAGACTCCTAAGGGTATGATCAATCCTCAAAGAGGATTAAGACAAGGATGCCTTTTGTCTCCATACTTTTTTATAATATGCACAGAAGAGTTTTCTAATTTGCCGAAACAAGCAGAGAGGCAAAAACAAAAATACTGGGGCTGAGATTTGGACATCACATATCTATTTCTCATCTCTTGCTCGCAGATGATAGTTTGATCTTTTCTAGAGCTTCAATCAAAGATTGTGAACATTTTAAGGACATATTTGACTGTTATACCACTGCCTCTAGACAAATTTGTAACTTCAACAAGTCTTGTATGTTCTTTAGTGGTAATGTCTAGGAAAATTTAATTTCAGTCATCAAGAGAGTCTTCCAGCTTAATGTGGTCTCGAAGCATGAGAAGTACTTGGGGTTGCCCTTTATGATTGAAAGGAAAAAGAAGAATGTTTTCAATGAGGTGAAGCTCAAGGTTCATACCAAGATTTCTGGTTGGTAGCAGAAGTGTTTCTTAAGTGGAGGAAAAGAGATTTTAATCAAGGCAGTTGTGTAGGCTATTCCAGCATATGCGATGAGTGCCTTCAAGATTCCATTAGGGCTGTATGGCAATATGTAATAGGTTATCGCTAGGTTTTGGTAGAACAACAAAAAGGAGAAGAAGGGTATCTCTTGGACCAAATTAGAAAAGATGAGCCAAGCTCAAAGTCGAGGAGGCATCGGGTTTAGAGATATATCAAACTTCAACCAAGCTTTAGTAGTAACACAAGGATGAAGGTTGATTCAAAACCCAAGCTCATTAGTAGCTAAAGTGCTAAAGGCAAGGTATTTCAAAGAAATTGATTTTTTGAATGCCTTAATAGGTTCAAACCCCTCTTATATTTGGAGAATTATAATATAGGAAAGACAAGTGATACTCAAAGGGTATAGATGGAGAATTGGCAATGGTGAAAATATTTCAGTTTTCAAAGACAATTGGATCACAAGAAAATCTACATCTAAATCTATTTCCACACCAAATTTACCATCCGATGCCACAGTTGCAGTGTCAATAAATAATGAAAACAAATGGAAGGCAGACTTAATTCAGAAGATGTTTTCAAAGGAAGATACAGAGGCAATTCTAAGCATTCCACTACCAAGAAGAAAAGCAAAAGATCATATGATTTGGCACTATGACAAAAAAGGAGAATATTCTGTTAAGACTGGTTACCAAGTGGTCCTTAATAAGAAATTCCCAGACCCGCTAGGATGTTCGACCAACAACAACAGTAATTAGAGTATTATTTGGAAAATACCCTCCCTGAGAAGATTAAGATTTTCATTTGGAAGGCAACAAAAAATTTATTGATGACAGTTGAGAATCTATGTAAGCGTGGAATTGTTCAGGAGGTTCACTGTAAACGTTGTGGAAATAAAGTGGAAAATTTTTCATGTGCTGGTGGCTTGCAAGGCAGCAAAAAAGGTTTTACAACTCTCTCTTATGGCAAATGCAGTTCATGAAATGGGTAATTCAGACCTCCTAAGAGAGTTAACAAAGCTGCAAAGGAGTTTGAATAAAGATGACTTTGAACTTCTCGTGATTTTGTCCTAGATTATTTGCCATGCTAGAAATAAGTTTATGTTTGAAAGGACGAAGATAGATCTAGGTATTTCAATGGCCAAGGCTGAAGTCGTAAGGGAGGCATATAAAAGAACCCAATTCCCAAACATGTTGAATGGAAAATCTTACAAAAGAAGAAATAAGATGAATGGGTTCCCCCACCTCCAGAATGGTGAAAAATCAATGGTGATGCAGACACTGATGCAAAGAGACAATGCTCTAGATTAGGAGCCATTAAAATTGCCACTTTTAAGGATGATATTCTGTATGCAAAATCGGAAACAATTGAATGGGGCGTTTGCATTACAAAGGAGGTAGGCATGTAGTCAGTAATTCTAGAAACTAATTCTCAAGCATTAGCAAATTTGATCAGCAACAATGGGGGCAATAGGACAAAGATACACTAGATCATTTCGGATATTAAATGAATCAGTAGTTGTTTTGTGGTAAAATATATACCTAGATCTTGTAATACTTGTGCTCATTATTTAGCGAAAATAACTCTAGGTAAGATTGATTCTTTTGTTTGGAAGGGAAACTTCCCTCCAAAGATTAAGCATGTATTCTCTTTTATGAAAACTGAAAACTATACTTTCCCCTAAAAAAAAGATTTTATGAGGTTGGTGTTGGAGAAATTTTATGAGTTTAGCCTAGTCAACCTATTTTCCAACTCAACTATTTTAAATAAAAACTACATTCCAATAGAAAACAAGATCACAAACAAAAAATGAAAAAAAAGGATCAACTATTAACTGTTGTTTGCAGAAGCAGGAAAGCAAATAACAAAGTTGTAAGGCCATTAATTTTGTTCAAATTTTGCACATGCTTTGTGATGTCCTTACACATTATCAAGGATTTCCTAACCGTCATGAAAATGAAGAAAAAACTTTTGATTTCCGGTACAAGCCAAAAAATTTCTTTGATGAACTATTTTCTTTTTCAATTAATTTTTTAAGCACGTGTTTGATTGAAAACCACATATTGTTTCTCTTTGCATGATTAAAGTGTTTGCGATTTGGCAGATTTTGGGGTTTATTTAAGAAATGGTTTATCTATAGAATAATAATATATGCGTAAAAAATAACACACCATTTTGTCTTTTATACTAAATTTGGTGCTGTATTATCTTTGTTTTTTTTGCATTCTTTTGTACTAAATTTTGTTCTATTTTTAGTACGTATATGATTAATCTACAATAACTATTTGTAATTGAATGTATGCCCACAACTTCATTTTTTAACCACTTGTATAGGAGTTTTTAATTGAAGGCACCATGTATCGCCTTTAATATTACATTGCCATATATACTGGGTAAAATCTAAATTACTTCTGAAATCTCTTTTCTTCTATAAGATTCAAATGAGCAATCAAATAAAATTATTTAAAAATCACTAAGTACACAAGATACAAACAAAATTTGATTTGTTGCACTATTATACATGACTACTTTTATTTATTTCCTCTTTTTTTTTTTTGACTTTTCTCCTACCTCATAGTGTTCTTGCAATTTTTACTCAAGTTTAATTCATTTTTTACATGGCTCTTGTTTTCTTTATCAAATTTTGATTGCGTTGTATTATGTATGAGTTTTAATTGCTTCAATTTTGTTTTTCAAAAATCTATTTTACTCAATTTTGTGTGCCTGCTAAATTTACTTGTTAGATTTGCTAGTGCTTCGTACTCTTAGGAATATTTGGAGTTTGGTCCTTTCAAACTTGTAGGATAGTTTTAGGATAAAATTCACTATTAGAAAAATGGGTTTCACTGGCACCATGTTAGTGTCAGTAATTACTTTTCCTGACACTTGTTAATTTAATAATGATCAAGCCAAAATAATTGTTATATTAGTACCTTGTGTTACTAAATAGTGACACCATGTCATTAGTATAAGATAATACTATTTCCATGTTAGTAATTTGTGTCACAATAGTATCACTAAATTAATGACACAATGGCGTTAGTATTTAACGATACTATTTACATGTAAGCAATTTACGTGACTGCAGTATTAGGAGCCTATTGACTCAATAAAATCGAAAATTATTAATGCCATTTTACATAGTTAGTGTTAGTATTTTTGATGCTATGCTGCTTCTAGTTTTTTTTTTAAATACCTTTTTCTTGATTGTTTTACAATTAAAATAAAATTCAAAATATATAATATATTAAATCTTGCAATACAATTTATGTAGTAAACATTCCAAATACATCACTTAAATTAACATATTTCAACTACATTTCTGTTTAGGGGGGGACAAAGTGCCAAATTAAGTTTTAGACAAATAGTACACAACAAAATATTAAACTAAGTTTTAAAAACATTAACCAACAAAAATAAAGTGATAACAATGTCATTGATTTTGGAGTCCTCATGTGCCTTTATTTGTTTTTTCACCTACAAGTACTTAAAATCAATTAGTAGGCCACAAAAAATAATGATAAATTACTTATATGTTACCTCACGATTGTAGGCTGTAATTAACTTGGCAACATATGTAACCCACTGATTACAAGGTCACAAGAGGTCCTACATGGTGTATTCTGTTAACATGAATATGTTAATAATATTGATTTTGATGATAACAAATTTTAAATGATTTTTAATTAAAATGTTGGAGCTATTCCTTAATAAACGAAAGCCTTATAATCATTCCAATTATATTCATAAAAGATGGATCACTGTTAAATTTCAAATTGGGAAATGATTCTCTACGAAATCTGGCTTAAACTGTGATTCTGGAAATAAACGGTGAACCATTTTCCTTTTAAACGATTAACCGATTAAAACCAGAGAGTATCAAACTGCTTAAGCTTTAGTCGGTTAAGAAAAACGGAAAATACAAAAAGCTGGGAAGGCCACTGGAATTAAACCTTGAACCATTTATTGAAACGGTTAACCGATAAAATCTAGAATGAAAGATTGTACTTGGAAACAAATAGCAAAAGTTTAATTGAAACAGATAAGGCTAACTTGTTTTGCTGGTTACTAGAAACAAATAGCGAACCGTTAATTATAAACGGCTAACCGATAAATTCCAGAAAGGTTATTTTGTATAAATCTTTAATCGTGTAGTATGAACTAATAAACTGAAGTTTATCTTGTAGGT
This sequence comes from Citrus glauca, assembly GCA_029633175.1. NCBI lineage: Eukaryota > Viridiplantae > Streptophyta > Magnoliopsida > Sapindales > Rutaceae > Citrus > Citrus glauca. Next base: position 18,422,365 of record JAQOOD010000002.1, on the reverse strand, counting down.
CTCTGGAACTTAACGGCTAAGGGGTAAGTTTAAATGGAAAACCGTTTATTTGAAATTTGGCCCAACGGTAACTTTTGACCAGACTAAACGGTTAACCGTTAATGGCTAACGGTGAATCATTTTCGAGCAGACAGTCTACAATGGCTAGTTTTTCAGCTGCAATTATAAATCAACTCATTCAAATTCAAATAAGGTTGATCACAACATGAACATTGACCTTATATTCAAGAATACAATCTTCATAAAACTTTAAAACACATTATTGTTTCATCTATTCACACATTAGGCATTGGTTTGTAATCTTAAATATTATGTAAGAGAAAAACAATGTTTAATATTTTATTTTGAGTGATTGTAAGTGTTGGGATACACTTGGATTAAGAGATTGGGGATAATCTCTTGTTGTAAAGGCTCATTGACACTTTGGAAGTCAACTGTAAGCATTTAAAACCTTAGAGGCTTGCTTAGTGAAATCCTTAAGCCCGGAAAGCTTGAAGGCGTGGACATAGGTGAGGTTGGCCGAACAACATAAAAAGTCTTCATGTTTGAATCTCTCTTCTCTTATTTTTTTATATTGTAATTGATTTAATTGTTATTCCATTAAATTCATTTTAGATTTGCTTGATAATTTGTTTTAAAATTAAATAATTTTTAGAATCTCAATTCACCCCCCTCTTGGGTTGCACACTTGTATTTCATATTTATCAATTACCTTAAACTTTAATTCCAAAACAACAAGTTATTTATCAAAAATCTTTTACTAAAATACTTAATTCTTATTCATTTAAATATATCCATGTGATAACAATTAACTCCAACAAATGAACTCCAACAATGTTATTGTTTTATCTAAAATAATACAGGAAAATGTTGAACATTATGATCATGCTAATTTAAAAGAACAAAAACATTTCAACAAGCGTTCATGTACTTATTTTGTCAATTACTACTTTTTAATCAACATATATAGCAATGTTTGATAACCAAAGCAATTTGTGAACACTAACACTAACCAATTTAATGCAAATATGAATGTACATACAAAACCTTAATCAGGATATTTTCATCAAAGTAAAGTACAAGCAACAACACTATAACAGATCCCCACTCATAACAACTTTGCAACCCATAGAATTGTTTTGTACATCTTACAACCCCTGCCCCACATATATATACAGTACATTGTGTATATCCCAAGTCCTAATTCATGTCTCTATAGCTATTGATATAATCTATTCAACAATATGCAGTATACCCACCATTATAAGTACCTTTACTTACAATATACAAAATACATATAGTATGTGGTAAAAAGATAACAATCAAGAAGCATACAATAAGTCTTTGAGCTTATTCATTTCACAATGTATTAAAATTATTTGATGCAATGTTGTAAAAATTGTTTTCAATACTTACATTATTTTTTAGAATATTCACATTTGTAACAATATCTTGGATGTATTTCATCATGTCGTAACCTCATTCCAAGTTGCTAGTTGCTTTGGACATTACAAAATAAAAATTACATAATTTTTTTTCTAAAATAAACAATGATTATTGAGGTTCGTCTCATTTTTACCTTGATGGAGGCCCATTGAACATTGACCTTTGTTTTAAACTTTAAAGTCTGATGTATTCCAATCCCACTACAATAAAGACATAGCCTATGTTAGTAAATCATTAACATAAAACAAAAAAATAAAATAACATGATCAAATATACAAATAATAAACTTAAATGGTTCACAATTTGCATCGTTTCTTCATTAGAATTACCTTCCAAGAGATCAAGATAGTAGACTATACGTCTCACCATATCAATTGCAAATAACACCCAATGGCCAATAAACAAAATAAAAATTGTTTGAAGACATGAATTACAAGTAAATGTTTTTACATGATTAATTTACTCAATAAAGAATATGGTCAATAAATGAAAAAGATTATATCCAGGGTTATATGAGAATAGGACGATCTGTCCTAATTCTACCATGCCTAATAGTTTTGAAATGTAATGAGTCTTGTCTTTGAAGTTGGCCTTTAGATATAACTTCCCAAAAAGCCCAAACTGAACTGGCTTAGTATTTCCATTATTCTCTATCTCCTTATAGAAGTGTCGAAGAGAAAAGAAACATATATAATGAAGTAAGTTTGAATAAAGAAAACAAAATAATAGCTCTAAGTTTAATAAAACATAAGCTACGATTTATCATACTTGATCTATATGTTAAAATACAGTTTGAGACCTCCTTAAACTCGATAATTTCATCACAAATCATTCTATCCAAGTGTATTTACCAAATTTCACCACAAGTTGTTGTATCATGCCTAATTCTAATCAACCGAGGTAAGTAATTCTCAATAAACATATTAAACATGTTCATACATTCACTCTTATCATTCTTTCTTGACCGTGTAGCTGCCTGTGTATTCTTCACTCTCTGCTTGAGGTTTTTTACTACTGGTTTGATGACCAATGGTTCTTTTTTTGGTATTTTCTCATCACAGGAGAGCTGCACATCGAATGCTTTAGGAGTTAATCTAGGAGATCTTCTTAGTGTAGGTTTCGAAGTAATTTCAAACTCTACTTTCTTTAGAATTTGTTGAGTTGGTTGGGAAATTATGGTGGTAGTATTTTTCATTTTACTCTTAACAGATTTGAGAGTCAACTTACCAAATGTGAAATCAGCATGTGAAATAATCAAAATATACATGCACACCATTAGTAGTAATACATGCATATACAGATATAAATAAAATAATGACATGTAATATTCTCTGTACTAAACTTTCTTTTTCTAAAAGTTTCAAGGGATTGTTGATTGTTGTGCAAATTTTATTGAACTCGCAAGCGCACGAATCTGTTGTAGTATAGCTTAATGGTGCGAGTGTCGATCCCACGAGGAGGTGGATTTTAATTATTTATAGAATTAATTCTGTAAATGGGTGGTTGGATTTATGGTGGAAATGATTTGAAATATGCTAAAACTTAAATTAAAATGACGAGAATAAATTCTAAAATTGGAATTTAAATGGCAATAATAAATTGAAGATAAATCTATTGAGATGACGTACTTGGGTATCTGGATCCGTATCAACATGCATCATGGGCTAAATATTCCATATTAATACCAATTAAATCATGAGAGGGAAATCCACACCTCATGAACTACGCTCTAACAAATATGGTGCTAAGGGCTTATCGTGCCAAATAATAATAACCTTATACTAGGGAGCCGGTGAAACCAAGGCAGTACTAGATAAAATTAGTATTATTTGTCGACGAGAAGTCAAAACATCCACAAAAACTAGAGGGGAAGAGAAAATAAATTTACCAAATCAAGCCCATGACACATGTTGAGACTTCACCTTCAACCCAAGCTTGAAAGAAAATTAGCCACTCATAGTTGAACTAGGGGCAAAATGGGAATTTATTAAAATACATAGAAAATACAAGATAGAGAGAGAATTACAGAAAATGAACCCTAAAATTGGATTCAGAGGTGCTAAATTAGGGGGGGAGGCCCCCTTTTTATAGTTACATCGAGTAAATCATGGCCATCGGATTAAAAACAGTTTGGACGCTCAGGATTTCGCCACGTCATCAGCCACTATTTGCACAGTACAGTCAACAGCCACTATTTGCATAGTACAGTCAACAGCCACTATTTGCGCAGTACAGTCAACCGCCACTATTTGTATAGTACAGTCAACCGCCACTATTTGTACAGTAACGCCAACAGTACCCGTATATGTGAATAGTACCGTACATGTGAACAGTACCGTACGTGTGAACAGTGTCATTTTTCCTTTTATACTCCTCCTAAGGTTTTCGACCGTCCTGAGTTCAAAAATGATGTCCGTTTTGCCATTTGATCTCTCGTTTATTGTGAAATGACTATGATGCCCTTAAAATACATCAAATACTTAATTAAAATAAAACACCCATAATTAAAGTACAAGAAATTTAAACACATAAAAGTAACGGTTGTTAGCAATACTTGATATATAAAATAACGATTTCTCCTTTATAAATATGCACTTTCTAACACTCAACACACCCCCCAACCAGCTTATTGCTAGTCCCTAGCAAATAAAGCGAAAACAAAAATTCAAAAAATGATTTTTTTTTAAACCTCTTTTTATTCAATCAGATTAATGATAACAATCAAATAAAAGTATAAGCATTATCTCAAGTTTAAAGAAACATCACACCCACATCAACCATCCACATGAATCAGCCCAGTAGACTTTGTTGTAGCTACCTTTAAGAATGACATGTTAAACCCCAAAATCTTACTGGAAGTAGTGACACTCTCACAAAGAAATTAAACCCAAATAAAAATAGTCACTCCAATGAATGGTAATTGAGAGAAAATAATAAGAAGTGGTCTCACATGCTCTCACCAAAAAGAAATATGCCCTTAACTTAGAAATAATACGATCTCCAGTCAAATAAAAATGCTAGTCAACCCATTTTATTTATTATTATTATTTTTTTTTATGCATCACTACATCTTTTTAACCCATATAAATAGCTTCTACTTCATATTATAGTTCCCTAAAATCAAGAAGGACTTTTATTAGGACGTAACGTAGGCTAGGGACATAGCTAACAAAGAAGGGAAATAAGGAAGACAAAATGTATGTTTGAGAAAAATGGATAGAATTTTTTTTTTTGAAAGTTGCAAGGTGGATTTCACCTATTATTATTATTTTTTTTTTGAAGCAACAATTTTTGTTTCTCTTTTTTTTTTTGAACTAGGCATAACTTTAATATACAAAATATTTATTTACAGTTTTCTCAAACATAAAAAGGTGATGGATCTTGTAAGATATTGGGTAATACTCCAAATCGGAGTGGGTTAAGATGATAAGTTGACAAAGAAAAGTTTTTTTTTTAAAGGCTCAAAAGGGCTAACTATGGATATTCATAAAAGGGATGGCTACAAAGGCTCAAACGGATCAAAGAAGGCCTTTCCATCATCTTTTAGGACTCTAAATAATCTTCCATATCTACTAATTAAATGGGCTTCCAAATGTAACAACACACTTTTTTTTTTTTAATTTTTTTTAGGGTTAACTCAAAAGCAATCTAGAGATCGTGTATAATAATAAACTGCTAAGCTATATAAAGAATGGGCAAAAAGGTTACTCTCCAAGAAAAATAATAGGCTCAAAAACTCACTTGGTATTTATTATGACATGTTCATTCCTTCAAGCAACTTATTTTTGTCTCCGACATCAACATGTAGAGTAGCAAACATAGTGTAACATCACTTCAGACTAAAGATAATACAAATACTAAAATTTGAAATCATTATGTTATCCAATGTTAAAACAAATTAAATTTTTTTTTAAACAACACCCTACCCCCCAACCTATTCTAAACGTAAAAAGAAAATATGCATGCAGAAATGTGAAAATGATGCAGAAAAATTAATTAGAAAATGATAGAAAACGAATTTTTTTTTAAGAAGATGCGTTTCTAGAGGCACTACACTCTATATTCAGCCATCTTTGACTCAAAAAATTTTTGTTGGAAAATGTATATTTATAAAGGAGAAATTAAAAAGAAAAAGAAAAATGAACATCAAAACATAACAAAGAAAAAGAAAATATATGAAATTTTTTTAAATTTTTTTTAAATTTTTTTATTTTCAAACAATGAAGATGCGTTTCTAGAGTCACTACACTCCATATTCAGCCATCTTCAACACAAAAAGTTAGCAACAGTTAGTTTCTACAACAAAAAATTAGTAAAAACTTAACCAAGATTCCACAATTGTCCATTATTCCCTCCCCCCAACCAGAACGAAACATTGTCCTCAATGTTTTAAAGAAAAGAAGTAGAGTTTAGAAGACATCACCTGGTTGGTGCAACACAGAAAAAAATATTTACAGGCGAAGAGTTAAATCTAATTTGTACTTCTTACTGCGGCTATTGTTACCATCATCATTTGAACGCTCCAACACAAAGCTCCAGGGGTCTGGCTCTGGTTTATAAGCTTGTAACATGTCAAGTAGCTCATTAGCAGTGTGAGCACAAATAAAAAGGTTTTTCGCACTGGAAGGAATAAAGTAGTTTTTTATTGCATGGTTAAGAAATGCGATAAAGCCATCATAAAAATTATTGACATTTAACAAACTGATGGGTTTCTGGTGAATGTGCAGTTGGGCCCAAGATGCTAGTGTGATAAGTGCCTCTAGTGTTGCAAGATCTCCTGGCAGGAAAATAAAAGCATCAGCATGATCGAGCATTTCAGTTATCCGTTCTTGCATACCTGAGACGACTAATTCTTCTCCAGTCGTGGAGTCAGACACACTGCCCAAAGGTTTTAGGACTCTAGGGATGATGCCTAACACTTGGCTTCCTCTGACAAGAGCAGCTTCTGAGACCAATTTTGATAACCCTCGGTTACCTCCTCCATACACTAAGTGTAATTTTCTCTCTGCTATGTTTCGACCAAGATCTATGGCTACATCAATGAACTCTTTATGTTTGCCATAGGTAAATCCAGAAAGCACACAAATGTTCTTGAATTGTCTATTGGGAGTAGCTGCCATTGGGATATTTCTCAAAAACAATTTGTGAGTGCTTAACACAAAGTCATATTTAAGATTCTTGGTGACAATGGATCACAACTGTGCATGAGGTGGCGGGTCAATGTCAAAAACGCGTAAAGCACATGGCTCGATAGTCAAAAAGTAAACAGTAAAAACAAACAGTAAGAAAATTATTAAAGACAATAATGCACTGATAAAGCAACAGTGAAATAAAATAAAATAACAGTAAAGTAAAAGGATATTGATAGGTAGTTGCGACTGTGGCTCACATCTTCCTCTGGTTTTACATCCAGAAACGGCTTGAACGGCCTCTATGGGTCGAGGATAGGCTTCCTATCCAATTTTCTTATAAACTGGCAAACAGGGTCTTTTATAGTCAGATTCCCGAGACTATATCGTGCATGTTCTTTCTGGAATAATGGCCATAACTGGAGAATCGCTCCTTGCACATATCCACTAGGATGCGTTTCAAGAGACAAAAGGATATCATCCAATGACTCCTTATTCAAGCCATCCCTAATGAATTGAATTTTATCTTCCCTGTTATCAGATACCATTCCTAAAGAACATCGGTTTTTATTGCAATTCATTCTGGCACACTTATGACAAGCAACAGAAATTCTTCGAGCTCGTCGTTTTCTTGCATAGTTTCCTTTCCCACAACCAGGCATGTATGCAATAAATTTTGGAGGTAACTCACCTGCCAATCGTACTTTTGCTTCAATTAACCAATGGATGTCAGCAGGTATGTTATTCCTCATGAGCAGTCGCATGCGTTCGGACCGAGTTTTGTAGATCGTAAGGAGGGCATTCTGAGGGAGTGAAGGGAATCGCTTGTGAAGCTTCGCTAGAATCTCGGTTCTGTCCATTCTTTCACCTCAGAATATCAGTTATTATGGGAAACTGAAGTAACCGACTTGATTGTCACGGAGTACCGTTATCCGCCACTTCACCGGGGTAACAAACTAAAGCACACAAACAGAAAAACAAATTGAAACACACAAAGAAAATTAAAATCGTCCTCTTATTGAATTTACCTTAAGCTCCAACTGGATGTCGAAAACACCTCTCTCAATATTTCTGAGTTGGCCTTCTAAATCCTCAACGTAGGCTACTAACTCTGGTGGTTGTAGAGCCCAAATGCGATGTGTTTTACAAGAATGAATTTGCCTTTTGAGATGAGTTTTGATACGTTGAAGTGATTTAAGCATGTTCAGGAGGAACGATCTTGGTGTGGCACTCATTATTAATAATGATAAAAGAAAAGTTAATGACAAAAGAAACACACTTATGCAAAAATAAATTCAATTAGCAAAAGAATAAAAATAAATAAAGAAAGAAAAATCAAACCACCGAAAAGAAAAAATCAATTCAAATCTGGTGGGTCACTCAAATTTATTTCGGTGTCTTCTCCATGTGGTTGGTACTCTAGATATGGCTTTAATCTTTGACCATTAACTTTAAATGTGACACCGTTCTTTGGGACTTTAATTTCAATTGCCCCATGTGGAAAAACAGTATGAACAATAAATGGACCAGACCATCGAGAGCGTAACTTACCTGGGAATAGGTGCAAGCGAGAGTTGAATAAAAGCACTTTCTGACCTGGAGTGAAAGATTTTCTTATAATATGCTTGTCATGGAAGACTTTCATTCGTTGCTTGTAAATTTTGGCATTTTCATACTCGTCATTACGAATTTCTTCAAGTTCTGCCAATTGTAATCTTCTTTCTGAGCTGGCTTGATGCATGTCAAAATTGAATTTCTTGATAGCCCAATATGCACGATGCTCGAGTTCCACAGGTAGGTGGCAAGCTTTTCCATACACTAGCCTATAGGGTGACATCCCAATCGGGGTCTTGAAAGCCGTTCTATATGCCCATAATGCGTCATCAAGTCTTAATGACCAATCTTTTCTGTCCGGCCTCACCGTCTTTTCTAATATGTGCTTTAGTTCTCGATTGGAGATCTCCACTTGGCCACTGGTTTGCGGATGATACGGGGTCGCCACTTTATGAGTGATTGAATACTTTGTCAAAAGAGCTTTGAATGCTTTATTGCAAAAGTGGGCACCGCCATCACTGATTATCGCTCGAGGGAATCCAAAGCGTGAAACAATGTTACTTTTCAAAAACCCTATCACCACTTTGTGATCATTAGTTTTGCATTGAATCGCTTCTACCCATTTCGATACGTAATCAACAGCTACCAAGATGTATTGATGGCCAAAAGAAGGGGGAAATGGTCCCATGAAGTCGATACCCGATACGTCAAAAATCTCAACCACTAAAATTGGATTTAGTGGCATCATGTTCCTTCGTGTAATGCTCCCCATTCGTTGACACCTATCACATAAAGAACAAAAAGTATAAGCGTCTCGAAATATAGTTGGCCAATAAAAACCACATTGTAAAACTTTAGTCGCTGTTTTCTTAGCACTGAAATGGCCTCCACAAGCTTGTTCATGGCAGAATGAAAGGATATTATGAATTTCATTTTCTGGGACACATCGTCTGAAAATTTGGTCTGCACAATATTTGAACAAATATGGGTCATCCCAAAAGAAATTCTTTATTTCTGCAAAGAATTTGGCCTTGTCTTGCTTAGTCCAATGCTCTGGAAGTTTGCCTGTAACAAGATAATTAACTATATCAGCATATTAAGGTAAAACTTCCATACTCATCAATTGTTCATCTGGAAAGGACTCATTCAATGTTAGTGGCTCTGTAATTGTGTCAAAATGAAGACGAGAGAGATGGTCCGCTATAACATTTTCTGTGCCTTTCTTATCTTTGAATTCCAAGTCAAATTCCTGCAAAAGTAACACCCAACGAATTAGTCTAGCTTTTGCATCTTTCTTCGTGAGAAGATATTTCAGAGCAGCATGATCTGTGAACACAATTATTTTACAACCAATGAGATAAGATCGAAATTTTTCCAATGCAAACACTACTGCTAGCATTTCTTTTTCAGTAGTTGAATAGTTCAATTGTGCATCATTCAATGTCATACTAGCATAATAAATAACATGGGGAATTCGATCAACTCTTTGTCCTAATACTGCTCCTACTGCATAATCAGATGCATCACACATGAGCTCAAATGGTAAGCTCCAGTTTGGGGGCTGAATGATGGGTGATGTTGTCAACAATTGCTTTAATTTTTCAAAAGCCACAAGACATGAATCATTAAAGATAAAAGGTGCATCCTTAGCAAGTAAATTGCATAAGGGTCTAGAAACTTTGCTAAATTTTTTAATGAAACGTCTGTAAAAACCAGCATGCCCAAGGAAAGATCTTACTTCTCTGACTGTTTTGGGTGGAGGAAGATTAGAAATGAGATCCACCTTGGCTTTGTCAACCTCAATACCTTTGCTCGAAATGATGTGACCGAGAACAATACCTTGTGTTACCATAAAATGGCACTTCTCCCAATTTAAGACCAAGTTCTTTTCGATACATCTCTGCAGAACTAGTGTTAGATGACGTAAACATTGATCAAATGAATCACCAAAGACAGAAAAGTCATCCATAAAGACCTCAAGGAATCGTTCAACCATATCAGAAAAAATGCTTAACATGCATCGTTGAAATGTAGCAGGTGCATTACATAATCCAAATGGCATTCTCCTATATGCAAAAGTGCCAAAAGGGCAAGTGAAAGTGGTCTTCTCTTGATCTTTTGGTGCTATGGGAATCTGATTATATCCTGAGTAGCCATCTAGAAAGCAATAAAATTCGTGATCTGCTAACCTATCAAGCATTTGATCGATGAATGGTAAAGGAAAATGGTCTTTACGTGTGACAGAATTCAACTTTCTATAATCAATGCATACGCGCCATCCTTTAGTTACTCTAGTTGGTATCAATTCATTATCGGCATTCGTAACTACAGTGACTCCTGACTTTTTGGGGACAACTTGTACAGGACTGACCCATGAACTATCAGAAATTGGGTAAATGATACCTGCGTCTAATAGCTTAAGGACTTCTGTTCTAACAACTTCTTTCATATTAGGATTCAACCGACGTTGCATTTCCCTAGTAGATTTAGCATTTTCATCAAGGTGAATGTAATGCATGCAGTCTACTGGATTTATACCTTTTATATCCGCTATGGTCCATCCTAATGCTCCTTTGTGTTCTTTTAAAACATCCAACAACTTACCTTTTTGTTCGTCATTGAGGGATGATGAGATGATTACCGGTAAAGTACTTTCGTCCCCCAAAAATGCATATTCCAAAGTGTTGGGCAATGGTTTGAGCTCGAGTTTCGGTGGTGATTCTGATGATGGAATGAGTTTCTTCTCTGATGGCGCTAGTTGTTCAACTATTGGCTTCCATTTATTAGTGTCCATAGATGGTGCTGAGTCAAGTAGGGCGTTGACCTCATCGACCGATCTGTCAATATCAAAATCCAAACCAAAGTGTGTTAAACATGTTTGTAAAGGATCATCACTAAGGTTTGAAACAAAAGAGTTATCAACTAATGCTTCAATTAAGTCCACATCAACAATTCCATCGTCTGTGTTGTGAGGTTGTTTGGCAATATTGAAGATGTTCAGCTCCATAGTCATGTTACCGAAGGACAACTGCATATTTCCAGTTCTGCATTGAATATGAGCATCCGCAGTTGCCAAGAAAGGTCGGCCTAGGATAATGGGGATGTGCTTTCTTGAATCCTGTATTGGTTGAGTGTCAATTACAATGAAGTCAACAGGAAAATAAAACTTGTCTACCTGGATAAGCACGTCCTCCACAATACCACGAGGTATTTTCGTGGACCGATCTGCAAGTTGTAACACCACTGGAGTTGGGTGTAATTCTCCCAGTCCAAGTTTCATGAAAACATAATAAGGCAACAAATTTACACTAGCTCCTAAATCCAACAAAGCATTCTCAATTGTGTGGTTCCCTATACTACATGAGATAGTGGGGGAACCTGGATCTTTGCATTTTAAAGGAATTTTATGTTGGAGTATAGAACTAACGTTTTCTGTTAAAAATGCCTTCTTTTGAACATGCATATTTCTCTTTTTAGTACACAGATCTTTAAGAAACTTGGCATAAGATGGAACTTGCTTTATAGCATCAAGTAATGGGATGTTAACACTTACCTGTTTGAAAATTTCGAGAATCTCACCTGTAGATTTTCCTTTCTTTCCTTTCGCTAACCTCTGAGGAAATGGAGCTTTTGGAACATATTCTCGTGGGTTGGTGTCTTCGTTTTCCTCTGGTGATGAGTCCTCAACGTTCACAGGTACAATTTGATTGTCTTTTGTCACTGGCATTTCCACTTTATTGTCGACTTCTTTTCCTTTTCGCAAGGTCATGACAGCTTTGACCTCTCCATGCTGCTGTGGTGAACTGCTACTTGCTTCATGCACTCCTTTAGGGTTAGGCACTGGTTGACTTGGAAATTTACCTTTATCAACGGTCATTGCCAAGGTCTGAACTGAAAAAGCAAGTTGTCCCACCATCTTCTCCAAGCTTGAAACTGATTGAGCTTGTGAGTTGAAGCCCGCTCTCAACTCATTTCGTAATCCATCAATGGTGCGGTTTTGTTGCTCAATCGTGGAGTGAGTAACATTCCTAAAGAGCATCTGAAGTTTCCTAGGACATGTTGGGTTTTATTGAAGGTTCATTAAATACTTCTCAAAAATAGCGAAACCTTTATGCATGTTGCTAGAACAAGACAAATCTTTCAAATTTGATAAAGATTGTTTAAAGGTTTTTGTTGCATTGAAGAAAGCTCTTGTTACTGCACCAGTTGTTATAGCACTAGATCAGAGTATGCCTTTTAAGTTGATGTGTGATGTCAGTAACCACTCTGTTGGAGCAATGCTAAGACAAAGGAAATGATAAAATTTTCACTCCATTTATTATGCTAACAAGACTTTAACTAATGCATAACTCAATTATACTACTACTGAAAAAAAGTTGCTGGCTGTTGTTTTTGCTTTTTATAAATTCAGGACTTATTTGGTTGGCACCAAAGTGATAGTTTATACAAATCACTCAGCTATAAAGTATTTAATTTCAAAGAAGGATGCCAAACCAAGGTTGATTAAGTGGATCCTATTGCTACAAGAGTTTAACTTGGAGACGACTTTTTCTTGACCTATATCATAAACAGATCTTCCCCTCCACACCAATCACGAGTTTTTCTCAAAGACGAAAAAGGCAATGGGAATCAAGTAATAGATCATCTTTCAAGGCTGGAAGCAGATGAAAGCACTCTGACCAAGTGGGATATCACGAAAACATTTTGGAATGAGAAATTGTTGATGCTATAACATTATCATATGCTACAATAATTAGGGTTCCTATGGTATTACCACCAGATTTGAGTTACTAACAGAAAAAAAAGGTTTTTTCATGATGTGAAGAGCTATCAGTGGGATAAGCCTTACTTATACAAAGTGTGTTCAAACCATGTGATTAGAAGATATGTACCAGATAAAGAAATTTCAAACATCCTGCAATCTGTCATGCTACAACATATGAAGGACACTTTTGAGAGAACAATATGGCAGCAAAAGATCTTCAATCTGGTTAGTACTGGCCCTCTGTTTTTAAAGATGTTTACGAGTTTGTTAAATGTTGTGACATGTGTTAAAGGGCAAGAAACATCTCTTAAAAACATAAGATGTCACTCACTTACATTTTGGAAGTTGAGCTCTTTTATGTATGAGGGATAAATTTTATGGGACCGTTCTCACCCTTTTTCGGCAATCCATACATACTAATGGCTGTAGATTATGTCTCCAAATGGGTGGAAGCTATAACATTACCAACTAATTATGCGAAGGCAGTAGTGACGTTCCTTTAATAGAATATCTTCTCAAGATTTGGCACTCCAAGGGCCATTATTAGTGATGAAGGAACACAATTTTTGCAGTTGAACATTTGTTGCAGCATTGGCCAAGTATAGAATCAAGCATAAGGTTGCTACAACATATCATCCGCAAACAAGTGGACATGCAGAGGTATCCAACAGAGAGATAAAAAAGATTTTGGAGAAAGTTGTGAGTCATAACAGAGAGGATTGGTCAATTAGATTAAATTACTTCTTATGGGCTTATAGAACAACCTATAAAATTCAATTGGCATGTCACCATACAGAATTGTTTATGGAAAAGTGTGTCACTTGCCATTATAGTTAGAGCACAAAGCATATTGGGTAGTCAAGCAATTGAACATAGATATGTCTGGTTCAACAGAGTAAAGGAAATTATAACTTTGTGAGTTAAAGGAGTTCAGGTTATTCTCTCATGAAAACGTAAGAATTTATAAGGAGAAGACTAAACAATGGCATGACCAATGAATCCAGCAAAGGGAACTAATATGAGACAATCAAGCCTTGGTTTACAACTCAAGATTAAGGCTCGTTCTTAGAAAATTGAAATCTAGATGGTCAAGGCCTTTCAAGCTTGTTAAAGTATATCATCATGGAGTCGTTGACCTCTTAGATGAAAAAATAAGTCGAGAATTCAAAGTTAATGGACATAGAGTGAAGCATTACATGGGAGCTGCTGTGGATCACCCAAAAGAGGATTTGTTTCTAAGGGTTCCAACATGAGAAATTAAGGATGGTTAAGCTGAATGACTTAAAATCAAGCGGTAATTGGGAGGCAACCCGATGATTAGAGGAGTTATTTCAATTTTTCATTAAGTCTAATTTTGCATGTTTTTCTTTATGGTTTTTGTCATTTTGAATTGATTATTTTATTTATTTTTTTCTTTTACTTTATTGCAGTATGTAAAAAAAGGCTACGAAACTGATATGAGTAGTTGCAACGTTACAGTATTGTCCTTGTAGTATTGTTCTTGTTGGAACACTAGATTTATAGATGCAACAACGATTTTTACCGTTGCAGTGACACTACTGTGAAAACTTTTCTTACTATTGTGAGTTTTGTCATGATGATGTTAGCAAAGCATAGTTATAAATAAGGAAGGATTGTACAATACCTAAATAACCATGACAAATATCCTTTGCTTTTTAAAATTGGATTTGTTTTAAATTTCAAATATTCTTTCCAATTGATCCTCTTAATTACCTTCCTTTTTCTATTTTATATCTAGCTATAAATTAGGGATTTCCTATAGTGTCTTTGACTCTCACCCAAATTTTTTCTCTTCCTGTCAACACTTTACACCATTATTTGCAATCTCTTTCATGATTTACTTCTCTGTTAGGTACTAAACAAGTCCATTCAGTCTACTTTAGCAATGATGAGGTATAAAAGAGAGCTGCTCAATTAAAGGACCCTTTATGCTATAATTATAAAGCTGATGATAAATTTAAAGAATTTATAGAGCCAAGGAGGTTTTTGGAGGAAAAGAGCTTTATCTTCCCTAAGCAACCTATAGGTGTAATGAGCAATATTAATAATGTTGTAGCCAGGCAAAGATGGGTCAATTTTGCTCCAACCCTCAAGACTCAATCGTCTCGATTGTTAAAGAATTCTACTCCAACATACTGCAGCAGGATCAACACAATATTTTTATAAGGCAAGTCCAAATTCCTTTAGACTCAAGGGTTATTAAAGTCTTTTAGTATTTATCCACTGCTATTGAATGTGAATATACCTAATTTGCTGAAAATATGACCATTAAAAAATGGGGGGATGTCTTCAAAACATTAATCATCCCGGGTAATGAGTAGATGAATGAAGAAGGACTGGTAGTTGCCAGAATTGATTTCAAACCTATAGCCAAGGTTTGGGTTAAATTCTTAAAATCTAGGTTAAATGATACTACCCACACCACTATGGTTTCACAGGACCGACTTGTACTCCTCTATGGCATAGTTAAAAGGTTAACCATAGATGTCCGCAAAATCATAGGAAAAAATTCAAGACTGTGCAACAAGAAAAATGAAATTAGCAACCTTAGTATTCTTTTTTTTTTTAATCACGGGTATATGTGAGACCTCAGGGGTAAAGTTTGAGGCAAGTGATGAAACGATAAAGAATAAGGGGACCATTATAACTCAAACAATTAGGATAATTGCTAGAAAACTACAGCTGCATCAACTTCAAAACGCCGTGCTCCAGCAAAAGCTTAACAGGCTCCCGAGCTTGAGGAGGTGATTCAAGCACTTAATGAGGCAGTGCAAGTATGTGTCCAAGCCTAGATGGAAAAAAATCAAAGGTTTTGGACTTATTTGCAGCATCTAGAAGCCTAAAAGCACTAATTTGCTCTGTACACGAATAGCAAAGATGCAAACTTTTCGGACTCGTTACAGTAATTTAATTTTGCAGAAGTTGAGGATGCTGCTCCAATAGAAACAAGTGAAGATGCTAGAGCAAGAGAGGAAATAGAAGGAGAGTCCGAGGAAGATCACAAGCCAGAACAAAAAGAAGCAGAGGATGTTGGAGTAGAAAAAGAAGACTTAGAAAGGGAAAAGGAAGAAAAGGAAGATACAGAAGAGGAAGAAAGAGAGGCAAAACTCCATACAAACAAAATGAGAAAATTTTGGAAAAAGAGGAGTTAGAATCAGATTGGGAAGTGGATGTGGATACAGCTATTCAGCAAGCTATTAGCCGAGTTGTTAGAATAGAGGAATCAAAAAGTAGCCTGAAAAACCTTATTTCCTGCATCACTATTGAGGAACCTACAGCAGCAAAACCTACTCCAGCTGCTACATAACAAACTCTAACAAAATCTCTTGCCACAATAACCAGGGTATCCAGCAAACACAAATGGGCATAAACCTCTTGAGGAGCTACAACACTAAAAGAGCCAGAGTATAAGCAAACAAGACCAACTCAGCTTAAAGCCACTAAACCTGGTGGAATCCTATCAATAAGTCTAACTCTGAGCTAGAAAAAGAAGTAACCAGCAGTCATAACACAATGTTCACCTAAGGAACGTTTGCGAAGTGCAACTAAGAAGAAGTGAACCTTTTTTTCAGTTCACTACCAGCCCAATTTAATTTTTCAATTTCAAAACTTTCTTTAATTTTAAATTGCTTATTTTGCGTTTCTTTCTTACAAGTGTATGCATGTGTGGTTTGTTTTGTTTTGTGTGCTTGTGAGGACATAGCACTGTTCAAGTTTGGGGTTTTGTTATGATATAATGTGTTTGTGAGTGCATGTGTTTGTGTTATGTATTATGTGAAGCTTTATTATCTAGTAATTGTGTATGGATTGGAAAACCTAATAAAGATAAATTAAGTGTCTTTTAGTATTCGTGAACTGCCAAGTAGGGATAATTTATAGATAGAGGTTGAAGGCTTAGGTTGAGTTTTATGAGAATGCTATAGCAAAGCCATGAAAATAAAAAAGGGAAGAAAATATCTCAAGTTTGAGAGGAAATTTTTTGTTGAATTATGCTTGTTATGAATTCTACTCTAAAAGCTTAAGTTGTTGAGTAACCAGGGTTAAGTATGCATCCCATATACAAACTAAGTCAAAAGGCAACAAGAGCTATGAACATTACTGTAACCACATATCTATAAAAAAAATTCCTCAGTCTAGGATATTAAATAGCCAGATCTATTCATGAGCCCCATGTTCATCCTTGAATTAAAGGTGTCTTTAGATAACACTATGTTATAGCTTTTTAAATGTTAATACTACAACAACTCTTATATGTGCATTGTTGAGTAATTAGATGTCATCATTACAAGTGATCGACCTTCGCATGAAACATCAATGGCACATTGAACAAAGTTTGACTAATAAAATAAAATTATTGAGCATAGTTTGAGCTTATTTGTGATTTATGCTCCCCCAAATGTGAATGTACTAATGTTTCACCTTTGAGTTATATATAATGTCTATGCAATGCTGCAATACCTCTGAAATTTGATCAAAGTACACACACATACACTTTGGACAGAATGAGGCCTAAGTCTAGAACTAAACTGTTATGACAATTTTGCATGATTAAGAGAGTGATCTGAGGGTTTATCAAACCTTACAAACTTGATGATAGAGCTAAGTTATTTTTTGTATGATTGTGTGATTGAAGTGTTAATGTTGTTGTTATTACTTGAGGACAAATAATGGTTTAAGTTTAAGGTGTGATAACTCTATGAAATAAGTGTTATCATAACACTTTTAAACTTAAATCAAGATTACTTAGAGAGTAAATAACATATTTTTATTGCATTTTAGTTATATTTTGTATGAATATCCATTTTAGTTTGTTTTTAATAAATTTAATTTGTTTTGGATTAATTTATACTTTGATCATATGCATAATTTTAGGTGACCAGAAGCTTCAATTTTAAGTAACATCCAGCAGTCGTTGCTGTAGCAGTCCTAGAGAATTGACAAAGAAGATTTCACGCGAGATACTTAGAAGATTACGATCTGGAGTTTCCAAAAATGGAAGATATGTGCCCTAGACTTCCAGTTGCCCTAATTCTAAGCTATAAAAGGCGTCACCTAAGGAATAAACTAGAGAGAAAAATACAAGAAAAATAAAAATCAAGAGAGCGATTGAAGGCTGAAACAAAGGAGAAATCACAGAGATCAATTGCAAATCAGTTCTTCTTATTCTTTTCTTATTTTCTATTTATTCATGAGGATGTATTTACTGGCTGGAACTCTTTTATTTATTTTTCTATGGAAAATCATGAACTAAATTCTCTTGTGGTTGAGTAATAAATGATCTTAATGGATGTTTGACTGATATACAAGTATTGCTCTATGTTTGCTATAGTATTTTGTCTTAATTGATCTTAATTTAATTCTCTATTTTGGCTGACCACCCACTAAGGGATACTAGCAAAAAAAGAGGCTAAAAACAGTTTGACTTGGTGCATCTTGTTGAGTGTTAGAAAGTGCATATTTATAAAGGAGAAAATCGTTATTTTATATATCAAGTATTACTAACAACCCTTACTTTTATGTGTTTAAGTTTCTTGTACTTTAATTATGTGTGTTTTATTTTAATTAAGTATTTTATGTATTTTAGGGGGCATCATAGTCATTTCACAATAAACGAGAGATCAAATGGCAAAACGGACATCTTTTTTGAACTCAGGACGGTCGAAAACCTTAGGAGGAGTATAAAAGGAAAAATGACACTGTTCACACGTACGGTACTGTTCACATGTACGGTACTATTCACATATACGGGTACTGTTGGCATTACTGTGTAAATAGTGGCATTTGACTGTACTGTGCAAATAGTGGCTGATGACGTGGCGAAATCCTGAGCGTCCAAACTGTTTTTAATCCGATGGCCATGATTTACTCGATGTAACTATAAAAAGGGGGCCTCCCCCCCCTAATTAAGCACCTCTGAATCCATTTTTAGGGTTCATTTTCTGTAATTCTCTCTCTATCTTGTATTTTCTATGTATTTTAATAAAATTCTCATTTTGCCCCTAGTTCAACTATGAGTGGCTAATTTTCTTTCAAGCTTGGGTTGAAGGTGAAGTCTCAACATGTGTCATGGGCTTGATTTGGTAAATTTATTTTCTCTTCCCCTCTAGTTTTTGTGGATGTTTTGACTTCTCGTCGACAAATAATACTAATCTTATCTAGTACTGCCTTGGTTTCACCGGCTCCCTAGTATAAGGTTATTATTATTTGGCACGATAAGCCCTTAGCACCATATTTATTAGAGCGTGGTTCGTGAGGTGTGGATTTCCCTCTCATGATTTAATTGGTATTAATATGGAATATTTAGCCCATGATGCATGTTGATACGGATCCAGATACCCAAGTACGTCATTTAATAGATTTACACTTCAATTTGTTTCTGCCATTTTATTTCCAATTCCAGAATTTAAGCTTGCCATTTTAATTTAATTTTTAACATCATTTAAATCATTTCCACCAAAAATCCAACCACCAATTCACAGAATTAATTCTATAAATAATTAAAATCCACCTCCTCGTGGGATCGACACTCGCACCATTAAGCTATACTACAACAGATTCGTGCGCTTGCGAGTTCAATAAAATTTGCACAACAAGTTTTTGGCGCCGTTGCCGGGGAGGTAAGTAATTTTAATTCATAGAATTAATTTTTGTGAATATTTCCATTTAATTTTCTTTTGTATTTTTTTGAATCTACACTTAGAGGTTAGTATTTCTTTTCTTTCTCTCTACTTTAAATTATGTAATTTAATTTTCAAGTTAATTTTTATTTCTTCTTTGTCATTTTTTATTTATCTTATTAATTTATTTTTAGTTAGTTTATTTCACGTATTTGTTCTTTTGTTTTTATAGTAAGTTTGTAATAGCGCAACAAGGTTAGTATCGTAATTTCTCCTTCTTCTTTATTTTTATTTGTTTTGCTCTTATTTTTATTTTTATTTTATTTGTTTTGTTTTCCATTTATTCTTGTATTTCTTGTATGCATGGTCGTAGGTCATTATTACCCAATCTTGAACCTATAGACCTTGAATTAGAGAAAACACTTCGCACACACAAAAACATTAAAAACAAAATGGATTTACAAGCACCACAGGAGAGGCCATTTAAGGACTACTTTAGTCCCTTAGCTAATTTGAGCACATCATGTATACGGTACCCAAATGTAACTGCTAGGAGTTTTGAATTAAAACCTAGTGTGTTAAATTGTCTCCCCACGTTCTATGGCCTGGAAAATGAGGACCCATACAATCATTTGAATGATTTTCATGCAATTTGTCAAACATTTAAATATGAGAATTTTTCAGATGATGATGTAAAACTTAGATTATTCCCATTTTCTTTAAAGGATAGAGCTCGTTCATGGCTTAATACATTACCTGCTAATAGTATTGCATCATGGGAACAAATGGTTACAAAATTTTTAAATAAATATTTCCCAGTTCATAAAACAAATGCTATTCGCAGGGAAATCTCGGAGTTTACCCAGAGAGATGACGAGCAATTTTTCGAAACATGGGAGCGATTCAATGGGCTACTCTTGAAGTGTCCACATCATGGGTACGAGAAATGGCACTAATGCCAATACTTCTTGGAAGGATTATTGCCAAATGTGCAAGAATGGCTAATGGCAACAAGTGGAGGAGAGCTTATGTCAAAAAGTGCATCAGAGATTTGGGAATTCTTCCAGCGACAAGCGGATAATTCCCAACAACGGAGTCGATCACTCAGGAGTACTAGAAGGATTAAGGGAGTAAATGAGGTTCAAATTGGTGAGTCAACTTCAGGAATTAAAGAAGTCAAGGAAATGGTTGAAGGACTTGCTCGACAAATAGCATCGTTATCGACTGCTAAATCAACAGAGCCACATGACCTTGACTCATATCCAGATCAAGCCAATGCCATAGGTGTAATGAGAAAACCATCGAATTACAACCCATACTCCAACACATATAACCCTGGATGGAGAGACCACCCCAATTTTTCATGGTCTCAAGGATTCCAACAAAATGGACCAGCAGCTCCAGCTCCACCAATGCAATCAATTCCTCAAAATCCTCAAGCCTCTCAGCCCCCATTCAGACCATACAATCAGAATCAGAACCAGAACTACTCTCAACCCAGACCATGGGAGGATGCATTCCAAAATTTCAGGAATGTTACTCACTCCACGATTGAGCAACAGAACCGCACTATTGATGGACTACGAAATGAGTTGAGAGCGGGCTTCAACTCACAAGCCCAATCAGTTTCAAGCCTCGAAAAGATGGTGGGACAACTTGCTTCTTCAGTTCAGACCTTAGCAATGACCGTCGAGAAAGGTAAATTTCCAAGTCAACCAGTGCCTAACCCTAAAGGAGTACATGAAGCAAGTACTAGTTCACCACAGCAGCATGGAGAGGTCAAAGCTGTCATGACCTTGCGAAAAGGAAAAGAAGTCGACAACAAAGTGGAGATGCCAAAAGAAAATCAAATTGTACCTGTAAATGTTGATGACTCATCACCGGAGGAGAAAGAAGAAACCAACCCACGAGAATATGTTCCAAAAGCTCCATTTCCTCAGAGGTTAGCTAAAGGAAAGAAGGGAAAATCCACAGGTGAGATTCTCAAAATCTTTAAACAGGTAAGTGTTAACATCCCTTTACTTGATGCTATTAAGCAAGTTCCATCATATGCGAAGTTTCTTAAAGATCTGTGTACTAAAAAGAGAAATATGCATGTTCAAAAGAAGGCATTTTTAACAGAAAACGTTAGTTCTATACTCCAACATAAAATTCCTTTAAAATGCAAAGACCCAGGCTCCCCTACTATTTCATGTAGCATAGGGAACCACACAATTGAGAATGCTTTGTTGGATTTAGGAGCTAGTGTAAATTTGTTGCCTTACTCTGTTTTTGTGAAACTTGGACTGGGAGAATTACACCCAACTCCAGTGGTGTTACAACTTGCAGATCGGTCCACGAAAATACCTCGTGGTATTGTGGAGGACGTGCTTATCCAGGTAGACAAGTTTTATTTTCCTGTTGACTTCATTGTAATTGACACTCAACCAATATAGGATTCAAGAAAGCACATCCCCATTATCCTAGGCCGACCTTTCTTGGCAACTGCGGATGCTCATATTCAATGCAGAACTGGAAATATGCAGTTGTCCTTCGGCAACATGACTATGGAGCTGAACATCTTCAATATTGCCAAACAACCTCACAATGCAGATGATGGAATTGTTGATGTGGATTTAATAGAAGCATTAGTTGATGACACTTTTGTTTCAAACCTTAGTGATGATCCTTTACACACATGTTTAACACACTTTGGTTTGGATTTTGATATTGACAGATCGGTCGATGCGGTCAACGCCCTACTTGACTCAGCACCATCTATGGACACTAATAAATGGAAGCCCAGAGTTGAACAAATAGCGCCATCAGAGAAGAAACTCATTCCATCATCAGAATCACCACCGAAACTCGAGCTCAAACCATTGCCCAACACTTTGGAATATGCATTTTTGGGGGACGAAAGTACTTTACCGGTAATCATCTCATCATCCCTCAATGACGAACAAAAAGGTAAGTTGTTGGATGTTTTAAAAGAACACAAAGGAGCATTAGGATGGACCATAGCGGATATAAAAGGTATAAATCCAGTAGACTGCATGCATTACATTCACCTTGATGAAAATGCTAAATCTACTAGGGAAATGCAACGTCGGTTGAATCCTAATATGAAAGAAGTTGTTAGAACAGAAGTCCTTAAGCTATTAGACGCAGGTATCATTTACCCAATTTCTGATAGTTCATGGGTCAGTCCTGTACAAGTTGTCCCCAAAAAGTCAGGAGTCACTGTAGTTACGAATGCCGATAATGAATTGATACCAACTAGAGTAACTACAGGATGGCGTGTATGCATTGATTATAGGAAGTTGAATTCTGTCACACGTAAAGACCATTTTCCTTTACCATTCATCGATCAAATGCTTGATAGGTTAGCAGGTCACGAATTTTATTGCTTTCTAGATGGCTACTCAGGATATAATCAGATTCCCATAGCACCAAAAGATCAAGAGAAGACCACTTTCACTTGCCCTTTTGGCACTTTTGCATATAGGAGAATGCCATTTGGATTATGTAATGCACCTGCTACATTTCAACGATGCATGTTAAGCATTTTTTCTGATATGGTTGAACGATTCCTTGAGGTCTTTATGGATGACTTTTCTGTCTTTGGTGATTCATTTGATCAATGTTTACGTCATCTAACACTAGTTCTGCAGAGATGTATCGAAAAGAACTTGGTCTTAAATTGGGAAAAGTGCCATTTTATGGTAACACAAGGTATTGTTCTTGGTCACATCATTTCGAGCAAAGGTATTGAGGTTGACAAAGCCAAGGTGGATCTCATTTCCAATCTTCCTCCACCCAAAACAGTCAGAGAAGTAAGATCTTTCCTTGGGCATGCTGGTTTTTATAGACGTTTCATTAAAGATTTTAGCAAAGTTTCTAGACCCTTATGCAATTTACTTGCTAAGGATGCACCTTTTATCTTTAATGATTCATGTCTTGTGGCTTTTGAAAAATTAAAGCAATTGTTGACAACATCACCCATCATTCAGCCCCCAAACTGGAGCTTACCATTTGAGCTCATGTGTGATGCATCTGATTATGCAGTAGGAGCAGTATTAGGACAAAGAGTTGATCGAATTCCCCATGTTATTTATTATGCTAGTATGACATTGAATGATGCACAGTTGAACTATTCAACTACTGAAAAAGAAATGCTAGCAGTAGTGTTTGCATTGGAAAAATTTCGATCTTATCTCATTGGTTGTAAAATAATTGTGTTCACAGATCATGCTGCTCTGAAATATCTTCTCACGAAGAAAGATGCAAAAGCTAGACTAATTCGTTGGGTGTTACTTTTGCAGGAATTTGACTTGGAATTCAAAGATAAGAAAGGCACAGAAAATGTTGTAGCGGACCATCTCTCTCGTCTTCATTTTGACACAATTACAGAGCCACTAACATTGAATGAGTCCTTTCCAGATGAACAATTAATGAGTGTGGAAGTTTTACCTTGGTATGCTGATATAGTTAATTATCTTGTTACAGGCAAACTTCCAGAGCATTGGACTAAGCAAGACAAGGCCAAATTCTTTGCAGAAATAAAGAATTTCTTTTGGGATGACCCATATTTGTTCAAATATTGTGCAGACCAAATTGTCAGACGATGTGTCCCAGAAAATGAAATTCAGAATATCCTTTCATTCTGCCATGAACAAGCTTGTAGAGGCCATTTCAGTGCTAAAAAAACAGCGACTAAAGTTTTACAATGTGGTTTCTATTGGCCAACTATATTTCGAGACGCTTATACTTTTTGTTCTTCATGTGATAGGTGTCAACGAATGGGGAGCATTACACGAAGGAACATGATGCCACTAAATCCAATTTTAGTGGTTGAGATTTTTGACGTATGGGGTATCGACTTCATGGGACCCTTTCTCCCTTCTTTTGGCCATCAATACATCTTGGTAGCTGTTGATTACGTATCGAAATGGGTAGAAGCGATTCCATGCAGAACTAATGATCACAAAGTGGTGTTAGGGTTTTTGAAAAGTAACATTGTTTCACGCTTTGGATTCCCTCGAGCGATAATCAGTGATGGTGGTGCCCACTTTTGCAATAAAGCATTCAAAGCTCTTTTGACAAAGTATTCAATCACTCATAAAGTGGCGACCCCGTATCATCCGCAAACCAGTGGCCAAGTGGAGATCTCTAATCGAGAACTAAAGCACATATTAGAAAAGACGGTGAGGCCGGACAGAAAAGATTGGTCATTAAGACTTGATGATGCATTATGGGCATATCGAACGGCTTTCAAGACACCGATTGGGATGTTACCCTACAGGCTAGTGTATGGAAAAGCTTGCCACCTACCTGTGGAACTCGAGCATCGTGCATATTGGGCTATCAAGAAATTCAATTTTGATATGCAGCAAGCCTGCTCAGAAAGAAGATTACAACTGGCAGAACTTGAAGAAATTCGCAATGACGCGTACGAAAATGCCAAGATTTACAAGCAACGAATGAAAGTCTTCCATGATAAGCATATTATGAGAAAATCTTTCACTCCAGGTCAGAAAGTACTTTTATTCAACTCTCGCTTGCACCTATTCCCAGGTAAGTTACGCTCTCGATGGTCTGGTCCATTTATTGTTCATACTGTTTTTCCACATGGGGCAATTGAAATTAAGGACCCAAAGAACGGTGTCACGTTTAAAGTTAATGGTCAAAGATTAAAGCCATATCTAGAATACCAACCACATGGAGAAGACACCGAAATAAATTTGAGTGACCCACCAGATTTGAATTGATTTTTTTCTTTTCGGTGGTTTGACTTTTCTTTCTTTATTTATTTTTATTCTTTTGCTAATTGAATTTATTTTTGCATAAGTGTGTTTCTTTTGTCATTAACTTTTCTTTTATCATTGTTAATCATGAGTCTCTTACTTAGACCGTTCCTCCTGAACATTCTGAAACCACTTCAACGTGTCAAAACTCATCTCAAAAGACAGATTCACTCTTGTAAAACACATCGCATTTGGGCTCTACAACCACCAGAGTTGGTAGCCTACGTTGAGGATTTAGAACGCCAACTCAGAGATATTGAGAAAAGTGTTTTCGACATCCAGTTGGAGCTTGAGGTAAATTCAATAAGAGGACGATTTTAATTTTCTTTGTGTGTTTCAATTTGTTTTTCTGTTTGTGTGCTTTAGTTTGTTACCCCGGTGAAATGGCGGATAACGGTACTCCGTGACAATCAAGTCGGTTACTTCAGTTTCCCATAATAACTGATATTCTGAGGTGAAAGAATGGACAGAACCGAGATTCTAGCGAAGCTCCACAAGCGATTCCCTTCACTCCCTCAGAATGCCCTCCTTACTATCTACAACACTCGGTCCGAACGCATGCGACTGCTCATGAGGAATAACATACCTACTGACATCCGTTGGTTAATTGAAGCAAAAGTACGATTGGCAGGTGAGTTACCTCCGAAATTTATTGCATACATGCCTGGTTGTGGGAAAGGAAACTATGCAAGAAAACGACGAGCTCGAAGAATTTCTGTTGCTTGTCATAAGTGTGCCAGAATGAATTGCAATAAAAACCGATGTTCTTTAGGAATGGTATCTGATAACAGGGAAGATAAAATTCAATTCATTAGGGATGGCTTGAATAAGGAGTCATTGGATGATATCCTTTTGTCTCTTGAAACGCATCCCAGTGGATATGTGCAAGGAGCGATTCTCCAGTTATGGCCATTATTCCAGAAAGAACATGCACGATATAGTCTCGGGAATCTGACTATAAAAGACCCTGTTTGCCAGTTTATAAGAAAATTGGATGGGAAGCCTATCCTCGACCCATAGAGGGCGTTCAAGCCGTTTCTGGACGTAAAACTAGAGGAAGATGTGAGCCACAGTCGCAACTACCTGTCAATATCCTTTTACTTTACTGTTATTTTATTTTATTTCACTGTTACTTTATCAGTGCATTATTGTCTTTAATAATTTTCTTACTGTTTGTTTGTACTGTTTGCTTTTTGACTATCGAGCCATGTGCTTTACGCGTTTTTGACATTGACCCGCCACCTCATACACAGTTGTGATCCATTGTCACCAAGAATCTTAAATATGACTTTTTGTTAAGCACTCACAAATTGTTTTTGAGAAATATCCCAATGGCAGCTACTCCCACTAGACAATTCAAGAACATTTGTGTGCTTTCTGGATTTACCTATGGCAAACATAAAGAGTTCGTTGATGTAGCCATAGATCTTGGTCGAAACATAGCAGAGAGAAAATTACACTTAGTGTATGGAGGAGGTAACCGAGGGTTATCAAAATTGGTCTCAGAAGCTGCTCTTGTCAGAGGAAGCCAAGTGTTAGGCATCATCCCTAGAGTCCTAAAACCTTTGGGCAGTGTGTCTGACTCCACGACTGGAGAAGAATTAGTCGTCTCAAGTATGCAAGAACGGATAACTGAAATGCTTGATCATGCTGATGCTTTTATTTTCCTGCCAGGAGATCTTGCAACACTAGAGGCACTTATCACACTAGCATCTTGGGCCCAACTGCACATTCACCAGAAACCCATCGGTTTGTTAAATGTCAATAATTTTTATGATGGCTTTATCGCATTTCTTAACCATGCAATAAAAAACTACTTTATTCCTTCCAGTGCGAAAAAACTTTTTATTTGTGCTCACACTGCTAATGAGCTACTTGACATGTTACAAGCTTATAAACCAGAGCCAGACCCCTGGAGCTTTGTGTTGGAGCGTTCAAATGATGATGGTAACAATAGCCGCAGTAAGAAGTACAAATTAGATTTAACTCTTCGCTTGTAAATATTTTCTTCTGTGTTGCGCCAACCAGGTGATGTCTTCTGAACTCTACTTCTTTTCTTTAAAACATTGAGGACAATGTTTCGTTCTGGTTGGGGGGAGGGAATAATGGACAATTGTGGAATCTTGGTTAAGTTTTTACTAATTTTTTGTTGTAGAAACTAACTGTTGCTAACTTTTTGTGTTGAAGATGGCTGAATATGGAGTGTAGTGACTCTAGAAACGCATCTTCATTGTTTAAAAATTAAAAAAAAAAATTAATTAAAAAAAATTTTTTGTATTTTCTTTTTCTTTGTTATGTTTTGATGTTCATTTTTCTTTTTCTTTTTAATTTCTCCTTTATAAATATACATTTTCCAACAAAAATTTTTTGAGTCAAAGATGGCTGAATATAGAGTGTAGTGCTTCTAGAAACGCATCTTCTTAAAAAAAAAAAAATTCGTTTTCTATCATTTTCTAATTAATTTTTCTGCATCATTTTCACATTTCTGCATGCATATTTTCTTTTTACGTTTAGAATAGGTTGGGGGGTAGGGTGTTGTTTAAAAAAAAAAAAAAAAAAATTTTGATTTGTTTTAACATTGGATAACATGATGATTTCAAATTTTAGTATTTGTATTATCTTTAGTCTGAAGTGATGTTACACTATGTTTGCTACTCTACATGTTGATGTCGGAGACAAAAATGAGTTGCTTGAAGGAATGAACATGTCATAATAAATACCAAGTGAGTTTTTGAGCCTATTATTTTTCTTGGAGAGTAACCCTTTTGCCCATTCTTTATATAGCTTAGCAGTTTATTATTGTACACGATCTCTAGATTGCTTTTGAGTTAACCCTAAAAAAAAAAAATTTTAAAAAAAAAAAAAGAAAAAAAAAGAGTGTGTTGTTACATTTGGAAGCCCATTTAATTAGTAGATATGGAAGATTATTTAGAGTCCTAAAAGATGATGGAAAGGCCCTCTTTGATCCGTTTGAGCCTTTCTAGCCATCCCTTTTATGAATATCCATAGTTAGCCCTTTTGAGCCTTTAAAAAAAAAAAAAAAAAACTTTTCTTTCTCAACTTATTATCTTGACCCACTCCGATTTGGAGTATTACCCAATATCTTATAAGATCCATCACCTTTTTATGTTTGAGAAAACTGTAAATAAATATTTTGTATATTAAAGTTATGCCTAGTTCAAAAAAAAAAAAAAGAAAAAAAAAAGAAATAAAAAAAAGAGAGAGAAACAAAAATTGTTGCTTCAAAAAAAAAACAACAATAATAGGTGAAATCCACCTTGTAACTTTCAAAAAAAAAAAAAAAAAAAAATTCTATGCATTTTTCTCAAACATACATTTTGTCTTCCTTATTTTCCTTCTTTGTTAGCTATGTCCCTAGCCTACGTTACGTCCTAATAAAAGTCCTTCTTGATTTTAGGGAACTATAATCTGAAGTAGAAGCTAGTTATATGGGCTAAAAAGATGTAGTGATGCATAAAAAAAAAATAATAATAATAAATAAAATGGGTTGACTAGCATTTTTATTTGACTGGAGATCGTATTATTTCTAAGTTAAGGGCACATTTCTTTTTGGTGAGAGCGTGTGATATCATTTCTTGATTATTTTCTCTCAATTACCATTCATTGGAGTGACTATTTTTTGGGTTTAATTTCTTTGTGAGAGTGTCACTACTTCCAGTGAGATTTTGGGGTTTGACATGTCATTCTCGAAGGTAGCTACGACAAAGTCTACCAGGCTGATTCATGTGGATGGTTGATGTGGGTGTGGTGTTTCTTTAGACTTGAGATAATGCTTATACTTTCATTTGATTGTTATCATTAATCTGATTGAATAAACAAGAGTGTTAAAAAAAAAAAAAAAAAATCATTTTTGAATTTTATTTTCGCTTTATTTGCTAGGGACTAGCAATAAGCTGGTTGGGGGGTGTGTTGAGTGTTAGAAAGTGCATATTTATAAAGGAGAAAATCGTTATTTTATATATCAAGTATTACTAACAACCCTTACTTTTATGTGTTTAAGTTTCTTGTACTTTAATTATGTGTGTTTTATTTTAATTAAGTATTTTATGTATTTTAGGGGGCATCATAGTCATTTCACAATAAACGAGAGATCAAATGGCAAAACGGACATCATTTTTGAACTCAGGACGGTCGAAAACCTTAGGAGGAGTATAAAAGGAAAAATGACACTGTTCACACGTACGGTACTGTTCATATGTACGGTACTATTCACATATACGGGTACTGTTGGCATTACTGTGTAAATAGTGGCATTTGACTGTACTGTGCAAATAGTGGCTGATGACGTGGCGAAATCCTGAGCGTCCAAACTGTTTTTAATCCGATGGCCATGATTTACTCGATGTAACTATAAAAAGGGGGCCTCCCCCCCCTAATTAAGCACCTCTGAATCCATTTTTAGGGTTCATTTTCTGTAATTCTCTCTATATCTTGTATTTTCTATGTATTTTAATAAAATTCTCATTTTGCCCCTAGTTCAACTATGAGTGGCTAATTTTCTTTCAAGCTTGGGTTGAAGGTGAAGTCTCAACATGTGTCATGGGCTTGATTTGGTAAATTTATTTTCTCTTCCCCTCTAGTTTTTGTGGATGTTTTGACTTCTCGTCGACAAATAATACTAATCTTATCTAGTACTGCCTTGGTTTCACCGGCTCCCTAGTATAAGGTTATTATTATTTGGCACGATAAGCCCTTAGCACCATATTTATTAGAGCGTGGTTCGTGAGGTGTGGATTTCCCTCTCATGATTTAATTGGTATTAATATGGAATATTTAGCCCATGATGCATGTTGATACGGATCCAGATACCCAAGTACGTCATTTAATAGATTTACACTTCAATTTGTTTCTGCCATTTTATTTCCAATTCCAGAATTTAAGCTTGCCATTTTAATTTAATTTTTAACATCATTTAAATCATTTCCACCAAAAATCCAACCACCAATTCACAGAATTAATTCTATAAATAATTAAAATCCACCTCCTCGTGGGATCGACACTCGCACCATTAAGCTATACTACAACAGATTCGTGCGCTTGCGAGTTCAATAAAATTTGCACAACACATCTAATTAAGACAATACTTAGTTTTAGATTGGGTTTCCTAAATTGAGTAAATCTCCATTTGAATAGGGTCATGATTGATCTAAAATTAGTGATGAACTAGACAAAGGATTCACCTTGTAGGGTAAATAGGACGTAGATCGATTAATGTTATATTTAATATTGCTATAATAATTTGTCACTATTAGGTTACATTAGATATTAGATATCGAACAGATGACAATTGAGGATACATAAGAGATTCTACCTAATGTTGTAGTAGATATTGTAACAACGATATTGTAATTGAAAAATAGTCAATGTCATTAAGTGAGTTTATTCACTCAACTACTTTATTCCCATTGGTTACATCCTTGTGCTTGACGTGAAAATTTTATTTATTTATTGCAATTTTATTTTAATTAGTTTATTAGTTTCATTAGTTGCTTTATTTTAATTTATAACAAATTGCACTATTAAGATTGTTGTAGTGAGTTAGATAACATCAATCTATGTGGAGACGATATAAATACTCAACAAGATATTACTTATTTTGTACATTTGTGAAATACTATCTAGGCAACCCAAGAGGGGGGTGAATTGGATTTTTATAAACAATTACACTAAAATCAAAATTATTAAGCAAATCTAAAATGAAATTAAAACAATTATAAATAAATTGATCACAAATTAAAAAGATAAGGGAAGAGAAAATCAAACACAACGATGTTTACGTGGTTTGGCCAACTCCGCCTACGTCTACGCCTCCAAGCTTTCCGGGCTTGAGGATTTCACTATGCAAGCCACCAAGGCTTCAATTTCTCACACTTGACTTCCAAGGTTTCAATAACCTTTACAACAAGAGATTATTCTCAATCTCTTAACCCAAGTGTATCCCAATACTTACAATCACTCAAAAAGAAAGAATACAAATTGTTTTTCTCTCACACTACCTATAAGATTACAAATCAATTGCTCAAAGTGTGAATAGATGGAGTAAGAATGTGTTTTTACGCTCTTTGAAGATTGCAAACTCGTGTATAAGCTTAATGATTGTGTTGTGATCAGTCTGCTTTGAATTTAAATGAGCTTATTTATAAGTAGAGCTGAAAAACTAGCTGTTATTCGTTGTCTGCCCGAAAGCAGTTTGTTGTGCAAATTTTATTGAACTCGCAAGCGCACGAATCTGTTGTAGTATAGCTTAATGGTGCGAGTGTCGATCCCACGAGGAGGTTGATTTTAATTATATATAGAATTAATTTAGTGAATGGGTGATTGGATTTAAGTTGGAAAATGATTTAGACTATGCTAAAACTTAAATTAAAATAACAGGAATAAATTCTGGAATTGGAATTAAAAGGGCAAGAATAAATTGAAGTGAATTCTATTAAAATGACGTACTTGGGTATCTGGATCCGTATCAACATGCATCATGGGCTAAATATTCCTTATTAATACCAATTAAATCATGAGAGGGGAATCCACACCTCATGAACCACGCTCTAATAAATATGATGCTAAGGGCTTATCGTGCCAAATAATAATAATCTTATACTAGGGTGCCGGTGAAACCAGGGCAGTACTAGACAAGATTAGTATTATCTGTCGACGAGAAGTCAAAACATCCACAAAAACCAGAGGGGAAGAGAAAATAAATTTACCAAACAAGCCCATGACACATGTTGAGACTTCACCTTCAACCCAAGCTTGAAATAAAATTAGCCACTCATAATTGAACTAGGGGCAAAATGGAAATTTATTAAAATATGTAGAAACTACAAGATAGAGAGAGAATTACAGAAAATGAATCCCAAAAATGGATTCAGAGGTGCCTAGTTAGGGGGGGAGGCCCCCTTTTTATAGTTACATCGAGTAAATCATGGCCATCGGATTAAAAATAGTTTGGACGCTCAGGATTTCACCACGTCATCAGCCACTATTCGCACAGTACAGTTAACAACCACTATTTGCACAGTAACGCCAACAGTACCCGTACATGTGGATAGTACCGTATATGTGAACAATATCATTTTTCCTTTTATACTCCCCCTAAGGTTTTCGACCATCCTGAGTTCAAAAACGATGTCCGTTTTGCCATTTGATCTCTCATTTATTATGAAATGACTATGATGCCCCTAAAATACATAAAATACATAATTAAAATAAGACACACATAATTAAAGTAAAAGAAACTTAAACACATAAAAGTAACGGTTGTTAGCAATACTTGATATGTAAAATAACGATTTTCTCCTTTATAAATATGCACTTTCTAACACTCAACACACCCCCCAACCAGCTTATTGCTAGTCCCTAGCAAATAAAGCGAAAACAAAAATTCAAAAATGATTTTTTTAAACCTCTTTTTTATTCAATCAGATTAATGATAACAATCAAATGAAAGTATGAGCATTATCTCAAGTCTAAAGAAACATCACACCCACATCAACCATCCACATGAATTAGCCTAGTAGACTATCGTAGCTACCTTCAAGAATGACATGTCAAACCCCAAAATCTCACTGGATGTAGTGACACTCTCACAAAGAAATTAAACCCAAAAAATAGTCACTCCAATGAATGGTAATTGAGAGAAAATAATAAAGAAGTGATCTCTCATGCTCTCACCAAAAATAAATATGCCCTTAGTTTAGAAATAATACGATCTCAAGTCAAATAAAAATGCTAGTCAACCCAATTTATTTATTAATTATTATTTTTTTTTTATGCATCACTACATATTTTTAGCCCATATAACTAGTTTCTACTTCAGACTATAGTTCCCTAAAATCAAGAAGGACTTTTATTAGGATGTAACGTAGGCTACAGGCATGGCTAACAAAGATGGGAAATGAGAAAAATAAAATGTATGTTTGAGAAAAAATGCAGAGATTTTTTTTTTTAAAGTGACAAGGTGGATTTCACCTATTATTGTTTTTTTTTGCTTTGAAACAACAATTTTTTTTTGAAGCAACAATTTTTTTCTTTTTTTTTTGACTAGGCATAACTTCACTATACAAAATAGTTATTTACATTTTTCTCAAACATAAATCGGTGATAGATCTTGTAAGACATTGGGTAATACTCCAAATCGGAGTGGGTTAAGATGATAAGTTGACAAAGAAAAGTTTTTTTTTAAAGGCTCAAAAGGGCTAACTATGGATATTCATAAAAGGGATGGCTAAAAAGGCTCAAACGGATCAAAGACAACCTTTCCATCATTTTTTAGGACTCTAAATAATCTTCCATATCTACTAATTAAATGGGCTTCCAAATGTAGTAACACACATTTTTTTTCATTTTTTTTATTTTTTTATTTTTTTTATTTTTTTTAGGGTTAACTCCAAAGAAATCTAGAGATCGTGTACACAATAATAAACTGCTAAGCTATATAAAGAATGGGCAAAAGGGTTACTCTCCAAGAAAAATGATAGGCTCAAAAACTCACTTGGTATTTATTATGACATGTTCATTCCTTCAAGCAACTCATATTTGTCTCTGACATCAACAAGTAGAGTAGCAAACATAGTGTAACATCACTTCAGACTAAAGATAATACAAATACTAAAATTTGAAATCATCATATCATCCAATGTCAAAACAAATCACAATTTTTTTTTAACAACAGTCTATCCCCCAACCTATTCTAAACGTGAAAAGAAAATATGCATGCAGAAAAATGATGCAAAAAAAAAACTAATTAGAAAATGATAGAAATTTTTTTTTTTAGCTTAAGAAGATGCGTTTCTAGAGGCACTACACTCTATATTCAGCCATCTTCGAATTAAAATTTTTGAAAATATATATTTATAAAGGAGAAATTAAAAAGAGAAAAAAAAATGAATATCAAAACATAATAAAGAAAAAGAAAATATCTGATTTTTTTAATCTTTTCTTTTTTGTTTTTTTTGTTTTTTTTAACAATGAAGATGCGTTTCTAGAGTCACTATACTCTATATTCAGCCATCTTCAACACAACAAATTAGCAACAGTTAGTTTCTACAACAAAAATTAGTAAAAACTTAACCAATATTCCACAATTGTCCACTATTCCCTCCCCCCAACCAGAACGAAACATTGTCCTCAATGTTTTAAAGGAAAGAAGTAGAGTTTAGAAGACATCACCTGGGTGGTGCAATACAGAAGAAAATATTTACAGGCGGAGAGTTAAATCTAATTTGTACTTCTTACTGCGGCTACTGTTACCGTCATCAGTTGAACGCTCCAACACAAAGCTCCAGGGGTCTGGTTCTGGTTTATAAGCTTGTAACATATCAAGTAGCTCATTAGCAGTGTGAACACAAATAAAAAGTTTTTTCGCACTGGAAGGAATAAAGTAGTTTTTTATTGCATGGTTAAGAAATGCGATAAAGCCATCATAAAAATTATTGACATTTAACAAACCGATGGGTTTCTGGTGAATGTGCAATTAGGCCCAAGAAGCTAGTGTGATAAGTGCCTCTAGAGTTGCAAGATCTCCTGAAAGGAAAATAAAAGCATCAGCATGATTAAGCATTTCAATTATTCATTCTTGCATACCTGAGACGACTAATTCTTCTCCAGTCGTTGAGTCAGACACACTGCCCAAAGGTTTTAGGACTCTAGGGATGATGCCTAACACTTGGCTTCCTCTGACAAGAGCAGCTTCTGAGACCAATTTTGATAACCCTCGGTTACCTCCTCCATACACTAAGTGTAATTTTCTCTCTGCTATGTTTCGACCAAGATCTATGGCTACATCAACGAACTCTTTATGTTTGCCATAAGTAAATCCAGAAAGTACACAAATGTTCTTGAATTGTCTATTGGGAGTAGCTGCCATTGGAATATTTCTCAAAAACAATTTGTGAGTGCTTAACAAAAAGTCATATTTAAGAATCTTGGTGACAATGCAATGGATCACAACTGTGTATGAGGTGGCATGTCAGTGTCAAATAACGCGTAAAGCACATGGCTCGATAGTCAAAAAGTAAATAGTAAAACAAACAGTAAGAAAATTATTAAAGACAATAATGCACTGATAAAACAACAGTGAAATAAAATAAAATAACAGTAAAGTAAAAGGATATATACAGGTAGTTGCGACTGTGGCTCACATCTTCCTCTAGTTTTACGTCCAGAAACGGCTTGAACGCCCTCTATGGGTCGAGGATAGGCTTCCCATCCAATTTTCTTATAAACTGGCAAACAGGGTCTTTTATAGTCAGATTCCCGAGATTATATCGTGCATGTTCTTTCTGGAATAATGGCCATAACTGGAGAATCGCTCTTTGCATATATCCACTGGGATGCGTTTCAAAAGACAAAAGGATATCATCCAATGACTCTTTATTCAAGCCGTCCCTAATGAATTGAATTTTATCTTCCCTGTTATCAGAGACCATTCCTAAAGAACAAGGGTTTTTATTGCAATTCATTCTGGCACACTTATGACAAGCAACAGAAATTCTTCGAGCTCGTCGTTTTCTTGCATAATTTCTTTTACCACAACCAGGCATGTATGCAATAAATTTTGGAAGTAACTCACCTGCCAATCGTACTTTTGCTTCGATTAACCAACGGATGTCAGCAGGTATGTTATTCCTCATGAGCAATCGTATGCTTTCGGACCGAGCTTTATAGATCGTAAGGAGGGCATTCTGAGGAAGTGAAGGGAATCGCTTGTGAAGCTTCGCTAGAATCTCAGTTCTGTCCATTCTTTCACCTCAGAATATCAATTATTATGGGAAACTGAAGTAACTAACTTGATTGTCACGGAGTACCGTTATCCGCCATTTCACCGGGGTAACAAACTAAAGCACACAAACAGAAAAACAAATTAAAACACACAAGGAAAATCAAAATCGTCCTCTTATTGAATTTACCTTAAGCTCCAACTGGATATTGTAAACACCTCGCTCAATATTTTTGAGTTGGCTTTCTAAATCCTCAATATAGACTACTAACTCTGGTGGTTGTAGAGCCCAAATGCGATGTGTTTTATAAAATTGAATCTGGCTTTTGAGATGAGTTTTGATACGTTGAAGTGGTTTAAGAATGTTCAGGAGGAACGATCTTCGTGTGGTACTCATTATTAACAATGATAAAAGAAATGTTAATGACAAAAGAAACACACTTATGCAAAAATAAATTCAATTAGCAAAAGAATAAAAATAAAGAAAGAAAGAAAAATCAAACCACCAAAAAGACAAAAAAAATCAATTCAAATCTGGTGGGTCACTCAAATTTATTTCGGTGTCTTCTTCATGTGGTTGGTACTTTAGATATGGCTTTAATCTTTGACCATTAACTTTAAATGTGACACCGTTCTTTGGGTCTTTAATTCCAATTGCCCCATGTGGAAAAACAGTATGAACAATAAATGGACCAGACCATCGAGAGCGTAACTTACCTGGGAATAGGTGCAAGCGAGAGTTGAATAAAAGCACTTTCTGACCTGGAGTGAAAGCTTTTCTCATAATATGCTTATCATGGAAGACTTTCATTCGTTGCTTGTAAATTTTGGCATTTTCGTACGCGTCATTACGAATTTCTTCAAGTTCTGCCAATTGTAATCTTCTTTCTGAGCTGGCTTGATGCATGTCAAAATTGAATTTCTTGATAGCCCAATATGCACGATGCTCGAGTTCCACAGGTAGGTGGCAAGCTTTTCCATACACTAGCCTATAGGGTGACATCCCAATCGGTGTCTTGAAAGCCGTTCGATATGCCCATAATGCATCATCAAGTCTTAATGACCAATCTTTTCTGTCCGGCCTCATTGTCTTTTCTAATATGTGCTTTATTTCTCGATTGGACATCTCCACTTGGCCACTGGTTTGCGGATGATACGGGGTCGCCACTTTATGAGTGATTGAATACTTTGTCAAAAGAGCTTTGAATGCTTTATTGCAAAAGTGGGCACCACCATCACTGATTATCGCTCGAGGGAATCCAAAGCGCGAAACAATGTTGCTTTTCAAAAAATCTATCACCACTTTGTGATCATTAGTTCTGCATGGAATCGCTTCTACCCATTTTGATACATAGTCAACAGCAACCAGTATGAATTGATGACCAAAAGAAGGGGGAAAGGGTCCCATGAAGTCGATACCCCATACGTCAAAAATCTCAACCACTAAAATTGGATTTAGTGGCATCATGTTCCTTCGCGTAATGCTCCCCATTCATTGACACCTATCACATGAAGAACAGAACGTGTAAGCATCTCGAAATATAGTAGGCCAATAGAAACCACATTGTAAAACTTTAGTCGCTGTTTTCTTAGCACTGAAATGGCCTCCACAAGCTTGTTCATGGCAGAATGAAAGGATATTATGAATTTCATTTTCTGGGACACATCGTCTGAAAATTTGGTCTGCACAATATTTGAACAAATATGGGTCATCCCAAAAGAAATTCTTTATTTCTGCAAAGAATTTGGCCTTGTCTTGCTTAGTCCAATGCTCTGGAAGTTTGCCTGTAACAAGATAATTAACTATATCAGCATACTAAGGTAAAACTTCCATACTCATCAATTGTTCATCTGGAAAGGACTCATTCAATGTTAGCGGCTCTGTAATTGTGTCAAAATGAAGACGAGAGAGATGGTCCGCCACAACATTTTCTGTGCCTTTCTTATCTTTGAATTCCAAGTCAAATTCCTGCAAAAGTAACACCCAACGGATTATTCTAGCTTTTGCATCTTTCTTTGTAAGAAGATATTTAAGAGCAGCATGATCAGTGAATATAATTATTTTACAACCAATGAGATAAGATCGAAATTTTTCCAATGCAAAAACTACTGCTAGCATTTCTTTTTCAGTAGTTGAATAGTTCAACTGTGCATCATTCAATGTCATACTGGCATAATAAACAATATGGGGAATTCGATCAACTCTTTGTCCTAATATTGCTCCAACTGCATAATCAGATGCATCACACATGAGCTCAAATGGTAAGCTCCAGTTTGGGGGCTGAATGATGGGCGATGTTGTCAATAATTGCTTTAATTTTTCAAAAGCCACAAGACATGAATCATTAAAGATAAAAGGTGCATCCTTAGCAAGTAAATTGCATAAGGGTCTAGAAACTTTGCTAAAATCATTAATGAAACGTATATAAAAACCAGCATGCCCAAGGAAAGATCTTACTTCTCTGACTGTTTTGGGTGGAGGAAGATTAGAAATGAGATCCACCTTGGCTTTGTCAACCTCAATACCTTTGCTTGAAATGATGTGACCGACAATAATACCTTGTGTTACCATAAAATGGCACTTCTCCCAATTTAAGACCAAGTTCTTTTCGATACATCTCTGCAGAACTAGTGTTAGATGACGTAAACATTGATCAAATGAATCTCCAAAGACAGAAAAATCATCCATAAAGACCTCAAGGAATCGTTCAACCATATCAGAAAAAATGCTTAACATGCATCGTTGAAATGTAGCAGGTGCATTACATAATCCAAATGGCATCCTCCTATATGCAAAAGTGCCAAAAGGGCAAGTGAAAGTGGTTTTCTCTTGATCTTTTGGTGCTATAAGAATCTGATTATATCCTGAGTAGCCATCTAGAAAGCAATAAAATTCGTGACCTGCTAACCTATCAAGCATTTGATCGATGAATGGTAAAGGAAAATAGTCTTTACGTGTGACAGAATTCAACTTTCTATAATCAATGCATACGCGCCATCCTGTAGTTACTCTAGTTGGTATCAATTCATTATCCGCATTGGTAACTACAGTGACTCCTGACTTTTTGGGGACAACTTGCACAGGACTGACCCATGAACTATCAGAAATTGGGTAAATGATACATGCATCTAATAGTTTAAGGACTTCACTTCTAACCACTTCTTTCATATTACGATTTAACCGACGTTGCATTTCCCTAGTAGATTTAGCATTTTCATCAAGGTGAATGTAATGCATGCAGTCTACTGGATTTATACCTTTTATGTCCGCTACGGTCCATCCTAATGCTCCTTTGTGCTCTTTTAAAACATCCAACAACTTACCTTTTTGTTCCTCATTGAGGGATGATGAGATAATTACCGGCAGAGTACTTTCTTCCCCCAGGAATGCATATTCCAAAGTGTTGGGCAATGGTTTGAGCTCGAGTTTCGGTGGTGATTCTGATGATGGAATGAGTTTCTTCTCTGATGGCGCTAGTTGTTCAACTTTTGGCTTCCATTTATTAGTGTCCATAGATGGTGCTGAGTCAAGTAGGGCGTTGACCTCATCGACCGATCTGTCAATATCAAAATTCAAACCAAAGTGAGTTAAACATGTTTGTAAAGGATCATCACTAAGGTTTGAAACAAAAGTATCATCAACTAGTGCTTCACTTAAATCCACATCAACAATTCCATCATCTGTATTGTGAGGTTGTTTGGCAATGTTGAAGATGTTCAACTCCATAGTCATGTCGCCAAAGGACAACTGCATATTTCCAATTCTGCATTGAATGTGAGCATCCGCAGTTGCTAAGAAAGGTCGGCCTAGAATAATGGGGATGTGCTTCCTTGAATCCTATATTGGTTGAGTGTCAATTACAATGAAATCAACAGAAAAATAAAACTTGTCTACCTGGATAAGCACGTCCTCCACAATACCACGAGGTATTTTCGTGGACCGATCTGCAAGTTGTAACACCACTGGAGTTGGGTGTAATTCTCCCAGTCCAAGTTTCACAAAAACTGAATAAGGCAACAGATTTACACTAGCTCTTAAATCCAACAAAGCATTCTCAATTGTGTGGTTCCCTATGCTACATGAGATAGTGGGGGAGCCTGGGTCTTTGCATTTTAGAGGAATTTTATGTTGGAGTATAGAACTAACGTTTTCTGTTAAAAATGCCTTCTTTTGAACATGCATATTTCTCTTTTTAGTACACAGATCTTTAAGAAACTTGGCATAAGATGGAACTTGCTTTATAGCATCAAGTAATGGGATGTTAACACTTACCTGTTTGAAAATTTCGAGAATCTCACCTGTAGATTTTCCTTTCTTTCCTTTCGCTAACCTCTGAGGAAATGGAGCTTTTGGAACATATTCTCGTGGGTTGGTGTCTTTTTTTTCCTCCGGTGATGAGTCCTCAACGTTCACAAGTACAATTTGATTGTCTTTCGTTACTGGCATCTCCACTTTGTTGTCGACTTCTTTTCCTTTTCGCAAGGTCATGACAGCTTTGACCTCTCCATGCTGCTGTGGTGAACTGCTACTTGCTTCATGCACTCATTTAGGGTTAGGCACTGGTTGACTTGGAAATTTACCTTTATCAACGGTCATTGCCAAGGTCTGAACTGAAAAAGCAAGTTGTCCAACCATCTTTTCTAGGCTTGAAACTGATTGGGCTTGTGAGTTGAAGCCCGCTCTCAACTCATTTCGTAGTCCATCAATGGTGCGGTTCTGTTGCTCAATTGTGGAGTGAGTAACATTCCTAAAATTCTGAAATGCATCCTCTCATGGTCTGGGTTGAGAGTAGTTCTGGTTCTGATTTTGATTGTATGGTCTGAATGGTGGCTGAGAGGCTTGAGGATTTTGAGCAATTGGTTGCATTGGTGGAGCTGGAGCTGCTGGTCCATTTTGTTGGAATCCTTGAGACCATAAAAAATTGGGGTGGTCTCTCCATCCAGGGTTGTATGTGTTGGAGTATGGGTTATAATTCGATGGTTTTCTCATTACTCCTATGGCATTGGCTTGATCTGGATATGAGTCAAGGTCATGTGGCTCTGTTGATTTAGCAGTCGATAACGATGCTATTTGTCGAGAGAGACCTTCAATTATCTCCTTGACTTCTTTGATTTCTGAACTTGACTCACCAATGTGAATCTCATTCACTCCCTTATTCCTTCTAGTATTCCTGAGTGATCGACTTCGTTGTTGAGAATTATCTGCTTGTCGCTGGAAGAATTCCCAAATCT
The DNA here is from genome assembly GCA_029633175.1 of Citrus glauca. Classification (NCBI taxonomy): domain Eukaryota; kingdom Viridiplantae; phylum Streptophyta; class Magnoliopsida; order Sapindales; family Rutaceae; genus Citrus; species Citrus glauca. The sequence continues at coordinate 18,381,077 of JAQOOD010000002.1, read as the reverse complement.
CTAATGCACTTTTTGACATTAGCTCTCCTCCACTTGTCGCCATTAGCCATTCTTGCACATTTGGTAATAAGCCCTCCAAAAATTATTGGCATTGGTGTCATTTCTCGTACCCATGATGTGGACACTTCAAGAGTAGCCCATTGAATCGCTCCCATGTTTCGAAAAATTGCTCGTCATCTCTCTGGGTAAACTTCGAGATCTCCCTGCGAATAGCATTGGTTTTATGAACTGGGAAATATTTATTTAAAAATTTCGTAACCATTTGTTCCCATGATGCAATACTATTAGCAGGTAATGTATTAAACCATGAACGAGCTCTGTCCTTTAAAGAAAATGGGAATAATCTAAGTTTTACATCATCATCTGAAAAATTCTCATATTTAAATGTTTGGCAAATTGCGTGAAAATCATTCAAATGATTGTACGGATCCTCATTTTCTAAGCCATAGAATGTGGGAAGACAATTTAGCACACTAGGTTTTAATTCAAAACTCCTAGCCGCTACATTTGGGTACCGTATGCATGATGTGCTCAAATTAGCTAAGGGACTAAAGTAGTCCTTAAATGGCCTCTCTTGTGGTGTTTGTAAATCCATTTTGTTTTTAACGTTTTTGTGTGTGCGAAGTGTTTTCTCTAATTCAAGGTCTATAGGTTCAAGATTAGGTAATAATGACCTACGACCATGCATGCAAAATAAAAATAAAGATGGGAACAAAACAAATAAAAATAAAGAAGAAGGAGAAATTACGATACTAACCTTATTGCGCTATTACAACCTTACTATAAAAATACACAAAAACAAATACGTGAAATAAACTAACTAATAAATTAAAAAGATAAATAAAAAATACAAAGAAGAAAAAAATTAACTTGAAATTAAATTACATAATATTAAAGAAGAGAAAAATAAATACTAACCTTTAAATGTAGATTCACTTTTCTTTTTTTTTTTTAAATACAAGAAAAAGAAATTAAATGGAAATATTCACAAAAATTAATTCTAAGAATTAAAATTACTTACCTCCCCGGCAACGGCGCCAAAAACTTATTGTGCAAATTTTATTGAACTCGCAAGCGCACGAATCTGTTGTAGTATAGCTTAATGGTGCGAGTGTCGATCCCACGAGGAGGTTGATTTTAATTATATATAGAATTAATTTAGTGAATGGGTGATTGGATTTAAGTTGGAAAATGATTTAGACTATGCTAAAACTTAAATTAAAATAACAAGAATAAATTCTGGAATTGGAATTAAAAGGGCAAGAATAAATTGAAGTGAATTCTATTAAAATGACGTACTTGGGTATCTGGATCCGTATCAACATCGGCTAAATATTCCTTATTAATACTAATTAAATCATGAGAGGGGAATCCACACCTCATGAACCACGCTCTAATAAATATGATGCTAAGGGCTTATCGTGCCAAATAATAATAATCTTATACTAGGGTGCCGGTGAAACCAGGGCAGTACTAGACAAGATTAGTATTATCTGTCGACGAGAAGTCAAAACATCCACAAAAGCTAGAGGGGAAGGGAAAATAAATTTACTAAATCAAGCCCATGACACATGTTGAGACTTCACCTTCAACCCAAGCTTTAAAGAAAATTAGCCACTCATAATTGAACTAGGGGCAAAATGAAAATTTATTAAAATACGTAGAAACTACAAGATACAGAGAGAATTACAAAAAATGAATTCCAAAAATGGATTCAGAGGTGCCTAATTAAGGGGGGAGGCCCCCTTTTTATAGTTACATCGAGTAAATCATGGCCATTGGATTAAAAACAGTTTGGACGCTCAGGATTTCGCCACGTCATCATCCACTATTTACACAGTACAGTCAACAGCCACTATTTGCACAGTACAGTTAACAACCACTATTTGTACAGTACAGTCAACAGCCACTATTTGCACAGTAACGCCAACAGTACCCGTACATGTGAATAGTACCGTATATGTAAACAGTATCATTTTTCCTTTTATACTCCCCCTAAGGTTTTCGACCATCCTGAGTTCAAAAACGATGTCCGTTTAGCCATTTGATCTCTCGTTTATTATGAAATGACTATGATGCCCCTAAAATACATAAAATACTTAATTAAAATAAAATACACATAATTAAAGTAAAAGAAACTTAAACACATAAAAGTAACGGTTGTTCGCAATACTTGATATGTAAAATAACGATTTTCTCCTTTATGAATATGCACTTTCTAACACTCAACACGGTTCACCATTAGTCGTTAACGGTTAACCGTTTGTTTTGGTCAAAGTTACCGTTAAGCCAGAATTCAAATAAACGGTTTTCCATTTTTAGGTTACCCTTTCGCCGTTAACGTCTAGAGACCTGAAAATGAATACCGGTTATCCGTTTCAAGTAATCGGCTAAGGCTTTGCATGAGATGACTCTCTGGATGTTATCGATTACCGTTTGTAATAAATGGTTCACCGTTAGTGTTCAGTAAGCTATCCATTTCTGTTTTCCACTAATCGGTTAGAGCTTAGCAAACGTTTGCTCTCTGGTCGTAGTCAGTTAACCGGTTATAAATAATCGGTTCGCCGTTAGTTTCCAGTAAGCTTTCCATTTTCTTTTTTCTTTAATCGGTTAGAGCTTAAGCAAACTTTTGCTCTCTGGTCATAATCGGTTAACCGTTTATAAATAAACGGTTCATCGTTTATTTTCATAAACATATTTTAAGCCAGTTTTTGCAAAGAATCTTTTTTCCAATTTGAAAAATCCATCTTTTATAAATGTAAAAAGAGTGGTTTTAAAGACTTTTGTTTGTTAAGAAATAACTCCAACAATTTTATCAATAAATAATTTTAAAGTTTGTTATTATCAAAATCAATATTATTAACATATTCATGTTAACAATTTGCACATTGACATCTATAGTATTAGAGATTGCACATACCACCCCCTTATTGTCGATTAATAATAATAAATAAAAATATATCTAGAGGGGAACATGAGCTAAAATCTACAAGCCAAGAAATAAAGTAAACTGCCAAAAGCAACAAAAGAACAAAACAAGACAAATTAGAGAAAATAAACTAAGACTAAAGCCCAACAAGAAAAGATTAAGAGAACTCATAATAAGAGCACCTGCTGGCTGCGGTAATACTTGTAACTAGTGAGTAAAATGAAACATTTCTTAGAACCAGAGGCACGTGAGCCAGCAATATTGAAGTTTAGGCTAAGATTAAGTCCTAATACCCTCAGGCTTAGACAAAAAGAGATCATCAGCAATAGAATTAGACAAAAAGAGATCATCAGCAATAGAATTCCCATTAAAACTAAAATCCTCATTAGATTGAAAAGTGATGCACTTGGACACCCACTGCTATATTGAAGGAAGAGGAACAACATTCTCAACGTATGCACTCAGAGCAACAATATCCCTCAAACTAGCATCATCATAAGTTGTAGGATCAAGAATCAAAACAGACTCAACCTGGGCTTTAAAATGTAGCCTATCATCTCAGGCTTCGATCAAATGAATAATATGGCTTAAAAGTTTATCATCAAGAGCAAAGTTGATCTAAAATCTCAACCTGATCCACAATAGCTTGGGAGGAGATATTCAGATCAACAAAGTCTATAAGGTTAGCCCCTAGGACAAATTATTTGTAACAACAATAGCAAAGTGAGGACAAGAGCCACGAGAGGCTGAACATCAACTACTAATAAAGGATTCTTCCTGTTATCCCAAATGACACTTTCCTTTTACACATCAACAAGTGGCTGGGGCTTACAAAGCCTAGGATTCGCCACATAACGCGTATTAGTAAAGTAACCTAGGCGCTTACATGAAGAATAATAATACAGAACCCGCTCAAACACAATATCCTGCCAGCAGGTGGAGAAACCCTCACCAATCCATTATTGCCACGACACGTTGCACTCCACCAAAATTCTAGCAGCATAGGGTCTTTTAATAAAGGTCGTAACATGATCTACACGGAAGGATTTACCAATAACTTCAACAATAGAAAAAAGTGTGAATTTACAATTAATAAAATAAACATGTAAAAAAGGCAAATAAACACAAAAAAGAACAATAAAGGACTCTTCAAAGAATCTAAAAATAGTGGATTCTTTTAAAAATATGTATAGTATGACATTGACATACAAAGATTACATAATCTAAAATCTTCCTCAAGCTGAAGCTTAACTAAAACATGACTATTGTCCAATAAAGGAACTTTGTAATCCCCTTTTTACTCCCATGAACCAAAAAAAAAAAAAAAATCCTTATCACATCCAACGAAGGGCAACAAAAAAAAAAAAAACTTACCCACTGTTGTGCAAATTTTATTGAACTCGCAACCGCACGAATCTGTTGTAGTATAGATTAATGGTGTGAGTGTCGATCCCACGAGTAGGTGGATTTTAATTATATATAAAATTAATTTTGTGAATGGGTGGTTGGAATTGTGGTGGAAAAATGATTTGGAATATGCTAGAACTTAAATTAAAATGGCAATAATAAATTCTGAAATTGTAATTGAAATGTCAAGAATAAAATGAAGATAAATCTATTGAAATGACGTACTTGGGTATCTGGATCCGTATCAACATGCATCATAGGCTAAATATTCCTTATTAATACCAATTAAATCATGAGAGGGGAATCCACACCTCATGAACCACGCTCTAATAAATATGGTGCTAAGGGCTTATCGTGCCAAATAATAATAACCTTATACTAGGAAGCCGGTGAAACCAGGGCAGTACTAGACAAGATTAGTATTATTTGTCGACGAGAAGTCAAAATATCCACAAAAACTAGAGGGGAAGAGAAAGTAAATCTACCAAATTAAGCCCATGACACATGTTGAGACTTCACCTTCAACCCAAGCTTGAAAGAAAATTAGCCACTCATAGTTGAATTAGGGGCAAAATGGGAATTTATTAAAATACATAGAAAATACAAGATAGAGAGAGAATTACAGTCCCAAAAATGGATTCAGAGATGCCAAATTAAGGGGGGAGGCCCCCTTTTTATAGTTACATCGAGTAAATTATGGCCATCGGATTAAAAACAGTTTGGACGCTCAGGATTTCGCCACGTCAACAGCCACTATTTGCACAGTACAGTCAACAGCCACTATTTGCACAGTAACGACAACAGTACCCGTACATGTGAACAGTACCGTACATGTGAACAGTGTCATTTTTCATTTTATACTCCTCCTAAGGTTTTTGACCGTCCTGAGTTCAAAAATGATGTCCGTTTTGCCATTTGATCTCTCGTTTATTGTGAACTGACTATGATACCCCCTAAAATACATAAAATACTTAATTAAAATAAAACACACATAATTAAAGTACAAGAAACTTAAACACATAAAAGTAACGGTTGTTAGCAATACTTGATATGTAAAATAACAATTTTCTCCTTTATAAATATGCACTTTCTAACACACAACATACCCCCCAACCAGCTTATTGCTAGTCCCTAGCAAATAAAGCGAAAACAAATTCAAAAATAATTTTTTTTAACACTCTTGTTTATTCAATCAAATTAATGATAACAATCAAATGAAAATATAAGCATTATCTCAAGTCTAAAGAAACATCACACCCACATCAACCATCCACATGAATCAGCCCAGTAGACTTTGTCGTAGCTACCTTCAAGAATGACATGTCAAACCCCAAAATCTCACTGGAAGTAGTGACACTCTCACAAAGAATTTAAACCCAACAAAAATAGTCACTCCAATTAATGGTAATTGAGATAAAATAATAAATATGTGATCTCACATGCTCTCACCAAAAAGAAATATGCCCTTAGCTTAGAAATAATACGATCTCAAGTTAAATAAAAATGCTAGTCTACCCAATGTATTTATTATTTTTTATTTTTATATATTTTTTTATGTATCACTACATCTTTTTAGCCCATATAACTAGCTTCTACTTTAGACTATAGTTCCCTAAAATCAAGAAGGAATTTTATTAGGACGTAACGTAGGCTAGGGACATGGCTAGCAAAGATAAGAAATAGGAAAAACAAAATGTATGTTTGAGAGAAATATAGAGGATTTTTTTTTGGAATTTGCAAGGTGGATGTCACCTATTATTTATTATTTTTTTAACAACATTTTTTTAACAACATTTTTTTAAGCAACAATTTTTTTCTTTTCTTTTTTCTTTTTTTTTATTGAACTAGGCATAACTTCACTATACAAAATATTTATTTATATTTTTCTCAAACATAAATAGGTGATGGATCTTGTAAGATAATGAGAAATACTCCAAATCGGAGTGGGTCAAGATAATAAGTTGAAAAAGAAAAGTTTTTTTTTTAAGGGCTCAAAAGGGCTAACTATGGATATTCATAAAAGGGATGGCTAGAAAGGCTCAAACGGATCAAAGACGACCTTTCCATCATCTTTTAGGACTCTAAATAATCTTCCATATCTACTAATTAAATGGGCTTCCAAATGTAGTAACACACTTTAGGGTTGACTCAAAAGAAATATAGAGATCGTATATATAACAATAAACTACTAAGCTATATAAAGAATGTGCAAAAAGGTTACTCTCCAAGAAAAATGATAGGCTCAAAAACTCACTTGGTATTTATTATGACATGTTCATTCCTTCAAGCAACTCATATTTGTCTCCGACATCAACATGTTGAGTAGCAAACATAGTGTAACATCACTTCAGACTAAAGATAATACAAATACTAAAATTTGAAATCATCATATCATCCCATGTCAAAAAAAATTAATTTTTTTTTAACAACAGTCTACCCCCCAACCTATTCTAAACGTGAAAGGAAAATATACATGTAGAAATGTAAAAATAATGCAGAAAAACTAATTAGAAAATGATAGAAAATGAATTTTTTTTAATTTAAGAAGATGCGTTTCTAGAGGTACTACACTCTATATTCAGCCATTTTTGACTCAAAAAATTTTTGTTTGAAAATGTATATTTATAAAGGAGAAATTAAAAAAATGAACATCACAACATAAAAAGAAAAAGAAAAAATATGAATTTTTTTTAATTTTTTTGTTTTTTTAATTTTTTTTAAAAAGATGAAGATGCGTTTCTAGAGTTACTACACTCCATATCCAGCCATCTTCAACACAAAAAGTTAGCAACAGTTAGTTTTTACAACAAAAAAATTAGTAAAAACTTAACAAATATTCCACAATTGTCCACTATTCCTTCCCCCCAACCAGAACGAAACATTGTCCTCAATGTTTTAAAGGAAAGAAGTAGAGTTTAGAAGACATCACCTGGGTGGTGCAACACAAAAGAAAATATTTACAGGCGGAGAGTTAAATCTAATTTGTACTTCTTACTGCTGCTACTGTTACCGTCATCATTTGAATGCTCCAACACAAAGCTCCAGGGGTCTGGCTCTGGTTTATAAGCTTGTAACATATCAAGTAGCTCATTAGCAGTGTGAGCACAAATAAAAAGTTTTTTCGCACTGGAAGGAATAAAGTAGTTTTTTATTGCATGGTTAAGAAATGCGAAAAAACCATCATAAAAATTATTGACATTTAACAAACCGATGGGTTTTTGGTGAATGTGCAGATGAGCCCAAGATGCTAGTGTGATAAGTGCCTCTAGTGTTGCAAGATCTCCTGGAAGGAAAATAAAAGCATCAGCATGATCGAGCATTTCAGTTATCCGTTCTTACATACCTGAGACGACTAACTCTTCTCCGGTCAATGAGTCAGACACACTGCCCAAAGGTTTTAGGACTCTTGGGATGATGCCTAACACTTGGCTTCCTCTAACAAAAGCAGCTTTTGAGACCAATTTTGATAACCCTCGGTTACCTCCTCCATACACTAAGTGTAATTTTCACTCTGCTATGCTTCGACCAAGATCTATGGCTGCATCAACGAACTCTTTATGTTTGCCATAAGTAAATCCAGAAAGTACACAAATGTTCTTGAATTGTCTATTGGAAGTAGCTGCCATTGGAATATTTCTCAAAAACAATTTGTGATTGCTTAACAAAAAGTCATATTTAAGATTCTTGGTGACAATGGATCACAACTGTGTATGAGGTGGCGTGTCAATGTCAAAAACGCGTAAAGCACATGGCTCGATAGTCAAAAAGCAAACAGTAAAAACCAACAGTAAGAAAATTATTAAAGACAATAATGCACTGATAAAACAACAGTGAAATAAAATAAAATAACAGTAAAGTAAAAGGATATTTACAGGTAGTTGCGATTGTGGCTCACATCTTCCTCTGGTTTTACGTCCAGAAACGGCTTGAACGCCCTCTATGGATCGAGGATAGGCTTCCCATCTAGTTTTCTTATAAACTGCCAAACAGGGTCATTTATAGTCAGATTCCCGAGAATATATCATGCATGCTCTTTCTGGAACAATGGCCATAACTGGAGAATCGCTCTTTGCACATATCCACTGGGATGCGTTTCAAGAGACAGAAGGATATCATCCAATGACTTCTTATTCAAGCCATCCCTAATGAATTGAATTTTATCTTCCCTGTTATCAGACACCATTCCTAAAGAACAAGGGTTTTTATTGCAATTCATTCTGGCACACTTATGACAAGCAACAGAAATTCTTCGAGCTCGTCGTTTTCTTGCATAATTTCCATTACCACAACCAGACATGTATGCAATAAATCTTGGAGGTAACTCACCCGCCAATCGTACTTTCGCCTCGATTAACCGACGGATGTCAGCAGGTATGTTATTCCTCATGAGCAATCGTATGCGTTCGGACCGAGCTTTGTAGATCGTAAGAAGGGCATTCTGAGGAAGTGAAGGGAATCGCTTGTGAAGCTTCGCTAGAATCTCGGATCTGTCCATACCTTCGCCTCAGAATATCAGTTATTATGGGAAACTGAACTAACTGACTTGAATTGTTACGGAGTACCGTTATCCGCCATTTCACCGGGGTAACAACTAAAGCACACAAACAGAAAAACAAATTAAAACACACAAGAAAAATTAAAATCGTCCTCTTATTGAATTTACCTTAAGCTCCAATTGGATGTTGTAAACACCTCGCTCAATATTTCTGAGTTGGCTTTCTAAATCCTCAACATAGGCTACTAACTCTGGTGGTTGTAGAGCCCAAATGCGATATGTTTTACAAGATTGAATCTGGCTTTTGAGATGAGTTTTGATACGTTGAAGTGGTTTAAGAATGTTCAGGAGGAACGATCTTCGTGTGGCACTCATTATTAACAATGATAAAAGAAAACTTAATGACAAAAGAAACACACTTATGCAAAAATAAATTTAATTAGCAAAAGAATAAAAAGAAAGAAAGAAAGAAAATCAAACCACCGAAAAGAAAAAAAGTCAATTCAAATCTGGTGGGTCACTCAAATTTATTTCGGTGTCTTCTCCATGTGGTTGGTACTCTAGATATGGCTTTAATCTTTGTCCATTAACTTTAAATGTGACACCGTTCTTTGGTTTCTTAATTTCAATTGCCCCATGTGGAAAAACAGTATGAACAATAAATGGACCAGACCATCGAGAGCGTAACTTACCTGGGAATAAGTGCAAGCGAGAGTTGAATAAAAGTACTTTCTGACCTGGAGTGAAAGATTTTCTCATAATATGCTTGTCATGGAAGACTTCCATTCGTTGCTTATAAATCTTGGCATTTTCGTACGCGTCATTGCGAATTTCTTCAAGTTCTGCTAGTTGTAATCTTCTTTCTGAACTAGCTTGCTGCATGTCAAAGTTGAATTTCTTGATAGCCCAATATGCACGATGCTCGAGTTCCAAAGGTAGGTGGCAAGCTTTTCCAAACACTAGCCTGTAGGGTGACATCCCAATCGGAGTCTTGAAAGCCGTTCGATATGCCCATAATGCATCATCAGGTCTTAATGACCAATCTTTTCTGTCCGACCTCACCGTCTTTTCTAATATGTGCTTTATTTCTCGATTGGAGATCTCCACTTGGCCACTAGTTTGCGGATGATATAGGGTTGCCACTTTATGATTGATTGAATATTTTTTCAAAAGAGCGTTGAATGCTTTATTACAAAAGTGGGTACCACCATCACTGATTATCGCTCGAGGGAATCCAAAGCGCGAGACGATGTTGCTTTTCAAAAACTCTATCACCACCTTGTGATCATGGATTATGTATGGAATTGCTTCCACCCATTTTGATACGTAAAGTCGATACCCCATACATAAAAAATCTCAACCACTAAAATTGGATTTAGTGGCATCATGTTCCTTCGTGTAATGCTCCCCATTCGTTGACACCTATCACATGATGAACATAAATTGTAAGCGTCTCGAAATATAGTTGGCCAATAGAAACCACATTGTAAAACTTTAGTGAATACAATTATTTTACAACCAATGAGATAAGATCGAAATTTTTCCAATGCAAAAACTACTGCTAGCATTTCTTTTTCAGTAGTTGAATAGTTCAACTGTGCATCATTTAATGTCATACTAGCATAATAAATAACATGGGGAATTCGATCAACTCTTTGTCCTAATACTGCTCCTACTGCATAATCAGATGCATCACACATGAGCTCAAATGGTAAGCTCCAATTTGGGGGCTGAATGATGGGCGATGATGTCAACAATTGCTTTAATTTTTCAAAAGCCACAAGACATGAATCATTAAAGATAAAAGGTGCATCCTTAGCAAGTAAATTGCATAAAGGTCTAGAAACTTTACTAAAATCTTTAATGAAGCGTCTATAAAAACCAGCATGCCCAAGGAAAGATCTTACTTCTCTGACTGTTTTGGGTGGAGGGAGATTAGAAATGAGATCCACCTTGGCTTTGTCAACCTCAATACCTTTGCTGGAAATGATGTGACCGAGAACAATACCTTGTGTTACCATAAAATGGCACTTCTCCCAATTTAAGACCAAGTTCTTTTCGATACATCTCTGTAGAATTAGTGTTAGATGATGTAAACATTGATCAAATGAATCACCAAAGACAGAAAAGTCATCCATAAAGACCTCAAGGAATCGTTCAACCATATCAGAAAAAATGCTTAACATGCATCGTTGAAATGTAGCAGGTGCATTACATAATCCAAATGGCATCCTCCTATATGCAAAAGTGCCAAAAGGGCAAGTGAAAGTGGTTTTCTCTTGATCTTTTGGTGCTATGGGAATCTGATTATATCCTGAGTAGCCATCTAGAAAGTAATAAAATTCGTGACCTGCTAACCTATCAAGCATTTGATCGATGAATGGTAAAGGAAAATGGTCTTTACGTGTGACAGAATTCAACTTTCTATAATCAATGCATACGCGCCATCCTGTAGTTACTCTAGTTGGTATCAATTCATTATCGGTATTCGTAACTACAGTGACTCCTGACTTTTTGGGGACAACTTGTACAGGACTGACCCATGAACTATCAGAAATTGGGTAAATGATACCTGCATCTAATAGCTTAAGGACTTCTGTTCTAACCACTTCTTTCATATTAGGATTTAACCGACGTTGCATTTCCCTAGTAGATTTAGCATTTTCATCAAGATGAATGTCATGCATACAGTCAACTGGATTTATACCTTTTATGTCTGCTATGGTCCATCCTAATGCTCCTTTCTGCTCTTTTAAAATATCCAACAACTTACATTTTTGTTCGTCATTGAGGGATGATGAGATGATTACCGGTAGAGTACTTTCTTCCCCCAGGAATGCATATTCCAAAGTGTTGGGCAATGGTTTGAGCTCGAGTTTCGGTGGTGATTCTGATGATGGAATGAGTTTCTTCTCTGATGGCACTAGTTGTTCAACTCTTGGCTTCCATTTATTATTGTCCATAGATGGTGCTGAGTCAAGTAGGGCGTTGACCTCATCGACCGATCTGTCAATATCAAAATTCAAACCAAAGTGAGTTAAACATGTTTGTAAAGGATCATCACTAAGGTTTGAAACAAAAGTATCATCAACTAGTGCTTCACTTAAATCCACATCAACAATTCCATCATCTGTATTGTGAGGTTGTTTGGCAATGTTGAAGATGTTCAACTCCATAGTCATGTCGCCAAAGGACAACTGCATATTTCCAATTCTGCATTGAATGTGAGCATCCGCAGTTGCTAAGAAAGGTCGGCCTAGAATAATGGGGATGTGCTTCCTTGAATCCTATATTGGTTGAGTGTCAATTACAATGAAATCAACAGGAAAATAAAACTTGTCTACCTGGATAAGTACGTCCTCCACAATACCACGAGGTATTTTCGTGGACCGATCTGCAAGTTGTAACACCACTGGAGTTGGGTGTAATTCTCCCAGTCCAAGTTTCACAAAAACTGAATAAGGCAACAAATTTACACTAGCTCTTAAATCCAACAAAGCATTCTCAATTGTGTGGTTCTCTATGCTACATGAGATAGTGGGGGAGCCTGGGTCTTTGCATTTTAGAGGAATTTTATGTTGGAGTATAGAACTAACGTTTTCTGTTAAAAATGCCTTCTTTTGAACATGCATATTTCTCTTTTTAGTACACAGATCTTTAAGAAACTTGGCATAAGATGGAACTTGCTTTATAGCATCAAGTAATGGGATGTTAACACTTACCTGTTTGAAAATTTCGAGAATCTCACCTGTAGATTTTCCTTTCTTTCCTTTCGCTAACCTCTGAGGAAATGGAGCTTTTGGAACATATTCTCGTGGGTTGGTGTCTTTTTTTTCCTCCGGTGATGAGTCCTCAACGTTCACAGGTACAATTTGATTGTCTTTCGTTACTGGCATCTCCACTTTGTTGTCGACTTCTTTTCCTTTTCGCAAGGTCATGACAGCTTTGACCTCTCCATGCTGCTGTGGTGAACTGCTACTTACTTCATGCACTCCTTTAGGGTTAGGCACTGGTTGACTTGGAAATTTACCTTTATCAACGGTCATTGCCAAGGTCTGAACTGAAAAAGCAAGTTGTCCAACCATCTTTTCTAGGCTTGAAACTGATTGGGCTTGTGAGTTGAAGCCCGCTCTCAACTCATTTCGTAGTCCATCAATGGTGCGGTTCTGTTGCTCAATTGTGGAATGAGTAACATTCCTAAAATTCTGAAATGCATCCTCTCAACTCGTTTCGTAGTCCATCAATAGTGTGGTTTTGTTGCTCAATTGTGGAGTGAGTAATATTACTGAGATTCTGGAATGAATCCTCCCACGGTCTGGGTTGAGAATAGTTCTGGTTCTGATTGAATGGTCTGAATGGTGGCTGAGAGGCTTGAGGATTTTGAGGAATTTGTTGCTTTGGCGGAGCTGGAGTTGCTGGTCCATTCTGTTGGAATTCTTGAGACCATGAAAAATTGGGGTGGTCTCTCCATCCAGGGTTATATGTGTTGGAGTATGGGATGTAATTCGATGGTTTTCTCATTACACCTATGGCATTGGCTTGATCTGAGAATGAGTCAAGGTCATGTGGCTCTTTGATTTAGCAGTTGATAACGACGCTATTTGTCGAGAGAGACTTTCAACCATCTCTTTGACTTCTTTGATTCCTGAAGTTGACTCGCCAATTTGAACCTCATTTACTCCCTTAATCCTTCTAGTACTCCTGAGTGATCGACTCCGTTGTTGAGAATTATCTGCTTGTCGCTGGAAGAATTCCCAAATCTCTGATGCACTTTTTGACATTAGCTCTCCTCCACTTGTTGCCATTAGCCATTCTTGCACATTCGGTAATAAGCCTTACAAAAAAATATTGGCATTGGTGCCATTTCTCGTACCCATGATGTGGACACTTCAAGAGTAGCCTATTGAATCGCTCCCATGTTTCGAAAAACTGCTCGTCATCTCTCTGGGTAAACTCCGAGATTTCCCTGCGAATAGCAATGGTTTTATGCACTGGGAAATATTTATTTAAAAATTTCGTAACCATTTGTTCCCATGATGCAATACTATTAGCAGGTAATGTATTAAGCCATGAACGAGCTCTATCCTTCAAAGAAAATGGGAATAATCTAAGTTTTACATCATCATCTGAAAAATTCTCAGATTTAAAGGTTTGACAAATTGCGTGAAAATCATTCAAATGATTGTACGGGTCCTCATTTTCTAAGCCATAGAACGTGGGGAGACAATTTAGCACACTAGGTTTTAATTCAAAACTCCTAGTAGCTACATTTGGATACCTTATGCATGATGTGCTCAAATTTGCTAAAGGACTAAAGTAGTCCTTAAATTGCCTCTCTCGTGGTGCTTGTAAATCCATTTTATTTTTAATGTTTTTGTGTGTGCGAAGTGTTTTCTCTAATTCAAGGTCTATAGGTTCAAGATTGGATAATAATGACCTACGACCATGCATGCAAAATAAATAAAATCACAATCAAGATGGGAACAAAACAAATAAAAATAAAGAAGAGGGAGAAATTACGATACTAACCTTATTGCGCTATTACAACCTTACTATAAAAATACACAAAAACAAATACATGAAATAAACTAACTAATAAATAAAAAAGATAAATAAAAATTACAAAGAAGAAAAAAATTAACTTAAAATTAATTTACAGAATATTAAAGAAGAGAAAAAGAAAAGAAATACTAACCTCTAAATGTAGATTCACTTTTTTTTCTTTTTTTTTAATACAAGAAAAAACATTAAATGGAAATATTCACAAAAATTAATTCTAAGAATTAAAATTACTTACCTCCCCGGCAACGGCGCCAAAAACTTGTTGCGCAAATTTTATTGAACTCACAAGCGCACGAATCTGTTATAGTATAGATTAATGGTGCGAGTGTCGATCCCACGAGGAGGTGGATTTTAATTATATATAAAATTAATTTTGTGAATGGGTGGTTGGAATTGTGGTGGAAAAATGATTTGGAATATGTTAGAACTTAAATTAAAATGGCAATAATAAATTCTGAAATTGTAATTGAAATGGCAAGAATAAAATGAAGATAAATCTATTGAAATGACGTACTTGGGTATCTGGATCCATATCAACATGCATCATAGGCTAAATATTCCTTATTAATACCAATTAAATCATGAAAGGGGAATCCACACCTCATGAACCACGCTCTAATAAATATGGTGCTAAGGGCTTATCGTGCCAAATAATAATAACCTTATACTAGGAAGCCGGTGAAACCAGGGCAGTACTAGACAAGATTAGTATTATTTGTCGACGAGAAGTCAAAACATCCACAAAAACTAGAGGGGAAGAGAAAGTAAATTTACCAAATTAAGCCCATGAAGGTTAGGAAAGTAAACATCCACAACCCAAGCTTAAAAGAAAATTAGCCACTCATAGTTGAATTAGGGGCTAAATGGGAATTTATTAAAATACATAGAAAATAGAAGATAGAGAGAGAATTACAGTCCCAAAAATGGATTCAGAGATGCCAAATTAGGGGGTGAGACCCCTTTTTATAGTTACATCGAGTAAATTATGGCCGTCGGATTAAAAACAGTTTGGACGCTCAGGATTTCGCCACGTCAACAGCCACTATTTGCACAGTAACGACAACAGTACCCGTACATGTGAATAGTACTGTACATGTGAACAGTGTCATTTTTCATTTTATACTCCTCCTAAGGTTTTCGACTGTCCTGAGTTTAAAAATGATGCCCGTTTTACCATTTGATCTCTCGTTTATTGTGAAATGACTATGATACCCCCTAAAATACATAAAATACTTAATTAAAATAAAACACACATAATTAAAGTACAAGAAACTTAAATACATAAAAGTAACGGTTGTTAGCAATACTTGATATGTAAAATAACAATTTTCTCCTTTATAAATATGCACTTTTTAACACACAACACCCACTAAGGAGAGCTTCAAAGGTATAGCCATAGAATAACTTTAACAGGGGTAAAGTAAACTCTAGGCTCCCAACGATAAAGAGATACGGGTTTAATAAGAACCTCAGAATTGTTAAAACTTGCAATAACATTAATAAAAAGACTTGTGAGGCCAAGTACTAAAATAAGGATTTAAAATAGTTGTAGGATTAAGAACCAAAGCATATGAAGGTTAGGAAAGTTGCTATTAGATTATATAGGAGCTATGTGAAGCTATTGAAAAGGTTGAAAGGTTACCATAGATATTACAAGGGTGTGTTTTGGCAAATATATCAGCTTTATATCTCTATAGATATCACTCAGCCATTGAAAAAGATTTTTCTTTAAAGCAAGAGAATGAAAATAAGATGGATAAGGAGGAGAAATATGAGAATGAGTACCCAAAAGATGAAGAAAAAAGTGAAGAAAGAAATCAAGGGAGATTTCTATGCTAGTACAATATGAAAGGCTGCTAGATTTTTGTTATTTTTGTGGTTATATTCGCCATCAGTATAAAGAGAATGTTGATTGCAAGAACAACTGAGAGAAAAAAAATGGCATATAGGTTATGGCTAGAGCCACATAATGGCACAAAAGCAAAATGAGGATAGAAAGGAAAGGAAATTAAAAAAGCAGAACCAGATAAACAAAGGCAGCCTTAAAACAAACATGGTAATATAAGGTTAAAAAAAAAAGAGCAAGCTGAATTTCAGAATTATTAGGTATGAGTCAAAATCCATCACAGGATGGGAATATCAGAAAGATGTCAAATCAAAATAATAAAAATAAAACTACCTAGAGAT
Source organism: Citrus glauca (assembly GCA_029633175.1). Taxonomy (NCBI): domain Eukaryota; kingdom Viridiplantae; phylum Streptophyta; class Magnoliopsida; order Sapindales; family Rutaceae; genus Citrus; species Citrus glauca. The sequence continues at coordinate 18,364,497 of JAQOOD010000002.1, read as the reverse complement.
AACTAGTATTCTTTTAACGTTAAGAGATGAGATGGTAAGTGAAAAACCTATTAAGAGGGAAGTTAAAAGTGAAATTTCAAACAAGAAGCTAAATAGAAGAGAAATGGAAGTGATTATGTTTAGCCTAAAAAAAGTTCATGTCTCAGCAGAAGTAAGCCTAAATGCAGGCCAAAATAAAGCAGATATAAGAGAAGTAGATAGGCCACTACTAAATATACTAAAGCCAAAAAAATTACATGGAAATTATAGGCTAAAAATGCAGAAACGTCTATTAAGCTAAAAAAAATGGACCAAAAACAATAAAAAAGCCCAACGGAGATTTTTTTTTTTTTTGCTAGCCCAAAAACAAAAGGAAAAGAATAGGTATCAACTTAGCAAAAATTATCTTACTCTCCAAATGCTAAGTGCAAGTTGAGGTTAGAAATGCAGAGTGATAGAGAACAGAGAGATTGGAGTTGTATCTATGCTTACGGAAGAATCAACAGGGGCGGCTAATTACTAGCCCCGCCGATAGCCATGAATATCATAAGTTAGAATGTTCAAGGATTAGGGAATGACCGAGCATTCCAACAAGGTTCTCCATATACATAGGCCTCAGTTGATGTCTTTATATAAGACGAAGCTAATTTCTATGCAAATGAACTAAGTTAATTTCTATGCAAATGAAGGACAAAGGTGAGGATTTAAAGTTCGATGATTATTTTACTACTGATAAAAGTGGTTTTAGGATTGGGGTCAACAAATGATCAATCAATAATAGACTAATTAGTGAACGATCTTTTAATGACTTCTAGGCACAAGTGCCTTTCTCGTCGTGTACTCTTAGCTGGGAGAACTTAGAGCCTCCACACGTGTATACTTAAAATTCTCCAAAACTTAGTAGAATAGTGTAACAAGTGCATGTGTACAGAATTCTCTTGATTTTATAGCAAGTTACGCAAAAAAAAAAATGATATTATTAATAGAAATTATTCTAAACTCTGAAATAGTAATAGATATAAAATCATATAGTAAGCGTTATACAAACAGTATTGTTCATGTTGAGGATGGGAAATCACTAGAGATGTACTGGCATGTATGGGACTATGTTACATAGATTAACAAGCCCCTTGTCACTGCCCTAGCTTTGTTTTAGGGATTTCAATAAAAGTTTATAACGAATAATAGAAATGTATTAGCAAGGAATGAATTCAAAGAGGCCATTATATTTTATAGGTTAAGTGATTTAAGGTATAAAAGATACCCTTTTTATATGGTCTAATAGAGTTGTAGCCCTCATTTATAGAGATAGGGCAGGATAAGTTCTTTTGTTGCAAGAATTAGGGAATTGTGTTCCCTGAAAGTACAACTACAAATCTTATGATATAGACATCTGACCATAATCCAATATTGACATAAATAAAGGAAAGATAAAAGGGTTAAGTGCAGTAGAAAATCCTTCACCAATTCAATATGAGGATATGTGGAGTCAATATAAGAGGAGTAAAGAGATTGTAAAATAAAAGTGAGTGGACTATAGCATATGGAATTGCAAGAATCCTATATCCTTATTCAAGAAGAAGACAAAAGACTGGATGGCCGATTTAAAGCTATTGAGTAAAAATAATTTTTTTAGAAGGAACTTGATTAGATACTTTATCAGTTACAAAGCATCAAAGAAAACTATGAGCAATATGTAGACGGCAATGAAATCAAGCACATTGAAAGACAAACAGATGGCATTTTGTTAGAGGAAAAGATTTATTAGAGGCAAAGTTCTAGAGCAATATAACTTCAGGAGGGTAGTAAAAACACCAATTTTTTCCATTCCAAAGCTTTATCTAAGAAGAATATGAATACAATCAAAGGGCTTTTTAATGAAAACAACAAATGGATAGTTGAAACAAATAAGTTAGAAAGGTTCTTTTGTGAATATTTTGCTAATTTTTTTTTCTTCAATACACCCTACTTAGAGTCTGTTGGAGAATGCAATCAAACATATGCCAAATAAAGTGAATGCAAACATTAATGATCAATTGAACTAGACCTCTACTGTAGAGGAGGTAATTGTTGTTTTAAATTAGATGCATATAACAAAAACTCTAGGTCCTGATGGATTAACAGTTGTTTTCTTTCAAAAACACTGCAAAGCTATTAGCTAAGGAGTTATATCCATCTGCCTACACATTCTAAATGAAAGAGGTAAAATTGCCCCTTTAAATCACACTTACATTATCTTGGTTCCTAAGATTGCAAAATATAAGAGAATGCTGGATTTCAGACCTATCAGTCTATACAGAGTTTTTTTAGAGTAATAGCTAAGACAATAGCTAATAGGTTAAAACAGATTCTGCGTTTTATGACCTCACCCACTCAAAGTGCTTTTAATCCAAATAGACTCATAACAAACCACATATACATTAATTATGAGTGTTTGCCCATAGTAAGGCATAGTAAAGAAAAAAAGAAAGGCTTTAGTGGTTTTAGAATTAGATGGAGCAAAATTTTCTAAAACATATAATGGAACAATTAGGATTGTCCTTAATAAGTAGATTTGATAATATCTTTCTCAGTGTTGATTAATAGGGTAAGCAAAGACCTAATTCAACCTCAAATAGGTTTAAAACAAGGATGTCTGTTATCTTTGTACTTTTTTATTTTGTGTGTAGAGGTTTTCTCAAATCTTCTAATCCAAGTTGAAAGCGAAAATTTATTCTAAGGACTGAGATTTAACAAAGAGTTATCAATAAATCATCCCCTTTTTGGAGATGATAGCCTACTTTTTACAATAGTAGCTATTAAAGATTGCTCAAATTTAAAAAAAAACATATTCAATTACTATGCTATTGAATTAGGCCAAATCTTCAACTATGAGAAATCGTTTATGTCATTCAATGCAAGTACACAACAAATGTAGGTAGCTATAATTAAGAATGTTTTCAAGCTCTAAGTTGTGTCTAAACCCAAAAACTATCTTAGATTAACTTCAATGGTAGAAAAGAAAAAGCTGACCTTCTTTAATAATGTCAAGCTTAGAGTCCTAGGCAAGATATCTAATTGGCAAACTAAGATGTTTTCAAGAGGGGGAAAGGGAATGCTTATCAAAGTAGTGCCTCAGGCAATTCTTGCTTATGTTATTATTACGTTTAAGTTGGCAATAGAGTTATGAAAAGAAATCCAAAAAGCAATTGCATGATTTAGATGGAATTCAAAATCTAATTAAAAATCAATCCATTAGTCCAGGTGGGAGAATATGTGTGAGGCAAAGTGCAACGATGGGTTGGATTTTAAAGACCTAACTAGTTTGAATCAAAATTTAATGGCCAAAAAAGGTTGGAGAGTCATTCAAAACCACAAATCCTTAGTGGCAAAGGTGTTGTAACCTAGATACTTCAAAAGCACTTATTTTTTTAAGGTAAAATTGGGATCAAAACTATCTTACATATGGTGAAGCAATTTACAGGGGAGACAAGGTATTCAAAAGAGATTGAGATGGAGATTGGAGATGGAAAGCTTCTTAAGATATATCACAATTGCTAATTACTAAGACCTACAACATTCAAGCCTTTCTTTCCTTCAAAACTATCTTTAGATTCCACAGTATTTGAGTTAATAGTTAATGATGATAGATGGAAAGAATTGTTAATTGAACAGGACTTTATGGGAGAAGATGTGTGCAAATTTAAAAGAACAAGAGTCCTGCAACAGATCCACCCGCATGATATTTTGATTAAAAAAAAAATACTCATTGACGAGTAGGCATCAAGCAGCTTTAACGCTAAAATTTATAGATCGACCTAGAAGTTTAAATAGTAAGCAACCTTCATAGAATATTATTTGGACTTTAGACTTACTAGCAAGAATAAAGAGTTTTGTGCGAAAAGTAGTACTATTTACAACAGTAAATCTTTAGGAAAAAAAAAGTTGTTGCAAAATCATTGGTGCCAAAGATGTAGAAAAAAAAAGGAGAATACATTTTATGCTCTTATTGATTGTAAAGTATCTTAAAAAAATATGGAAGCTCATATACTATTCAAAATAAATTGTTGGACAGCAAAGATGTTTCAAGATTTGTGCTATAAATGGCAAGGAAGAATGGCAAATATGAGGAACTGATAAATACATTATATTATTCAAAGAATCTTCTTAACATTAAGAACAAAAAAGGAAGATTTACAAATATTAGTTGTAAGAGCAGAAGCTGTGGTGCACTCTTACAGCAAAGTCAGACAACCATAAGTACACTAAACATTAGAAAGAAAAGTCACAACAACCAATAGTAGAGCCCCTCACCTAAAGGATGGTTGAAAGCTAATGTGGATGCAGCAATAAAAGAAGATCAAAATAAAGTATGATTGGTAATGTTGATCAAAAACTCAAAAGGAAAATGCATAGCAGTTGCCATGAAACCATCAATAATCCACGGAAGTGTAGCTTTTGCATATGCTAAATCTACAAGGCTTAGCTTAGAATTTGTAAAAAAATGCAAGTTAATTTCCACTGATTATTGAAATAGATTCTTAAGAGATAGTAGACTTGATTTTGGACAAAAAAAATACTTAAACTAAAATCTTTTGGATTCTTCCTAAGATTCAAGCAAGATTGACGAGTTTAGTGTTGAAATGTACTCAAACTCGTTAGAACAACGTGTTGGTTTTAAATTGTGAAGATGAGTGATGTATCATTTCGGTTAAGTAAGATACTAGAGCTGACAAATTGTCAATGTCGTACAAGACCATTAACTTTGACGTGTCTACTGTACGGCTGGTTTAAGCTTAAACGACATTGCTAGCAGTCATTTAAAGAAGGCTTTATAATAGCGTGTGAGAAGCTTGTGACAGGTCGGTTAAAAGGCTGTTAATTTTTGAGGGAAAAATCTGGATCTGTAACACCTGCACAACCTATATATAAACGTGCTGGTTCTAGTGTTATCTTGCGTGATCAAGGTGAGATTGATAAGGCAGCCATAGCGAGAGTTAAGCTTTGTAAGTGATCTCTGTATTGTGATTTATCAACTCTGTAACCTTGAAACTTAATAAAGTTGCTCCTTATGTTGGTTTCTCCAGTGGATATAGGCACCCTCAAAAGTGTTGAACCACTTAAGTTCTTGGTTGTTCTTGGTTCTTCAAGTTGTGTTCTTTGATATAATTGTTGTTCTTGGTTAGCTTAGTTTTCATTCTTGAGTCTTTGAGTCTGAGTTGGGTCTTAGGGTGTGATTAATCTAGTACTCAAAGGTTAATTTCACAACAATTGGTATCAAAGCCTTAACATTGATTTCAAGGTTCAAGAGTGGGTTCAAAAGTGGATCTTGAGAAGTTTACGGGGCAAGATGATTTCAATATGTGGAAGATCAAGGTGGAGGCTTTGTTGATTACTCAAGGCCTGGGAGAAGCCATAGATCCAGTCTTTAAACTTGAAGCAGGTGAGGCTTCATCATCTAAGACCCTAGAAGAAGTAGCAAAGATTGACAAGAAAGCCAGAAGCACAATCATTCTGAGTCTTGGTGACTTTGTAATTCGAGAAGTGGCTAAAGAAAAAAATTATTGCTGGTTTATGGGCCAAGTTGGAGAATCTGTACATGACAAAGTCTTTGGCAATTAGACATTATATAAAAAGGAAGATGTTCTCATTGAAGATGATTGAAGGGGCATCGTTAAATGAGCATATAGATGAGTTCAATGAGGTTTGTGATGAACTGGAGACTATTGATGAAGGACTGAGTGATGTGAGCTAAGCCTTACTACTAATAAGTTCTTTAACAAAGTCATACGAACACTTTGTGGATGCATTACTGTATGGGAGGCAAACACTCTCCCTAGAAGAGGTCAAATTTGCTCTTGGCACCAAGCAGTTAAAAGATAAGCAAGATAATCCAGAAAGTGAATCAAGTGAGAGACGGATGGCTAGAGGCAGACCTGAGAGAGAAAGCAAGGGAAAGAAACAAGGCAGATCAAAGTCTAAACAGAGAAATTTGAAGTGTTTCCACTACCATAAAGAACAGCATTTCAAAAGAGATTGCCTTAAAAGGAAGAACAAGAATAAAGAAACCAAGGAAAGAACTAGAAATGCAGCCATAGCCACAGAAGAATAATGTAGCTTTGAAACAGCTGGAGTAATCCTTGACATAAGTTAGAAACCTCAAGGTCAGTGGGTCCTTGACTCAAGTTATACCTTTCATATGTGTCCAAATAGAAGTTATTTTATTACATATCAGCCATGTGATAAGGGTATGGTTTTAATGGGTAATAACTCAATGTGTAAGGTGGTTGGTATTGGGACTGTTAGCCTTAGAATGTTTGATGGTGTGGTAAGGGAATTGCCACAAGAGAGGTTTATTATTGAACTAAAAAGGAACTTAATTTAAATTGGCATGCTAGATCAAACAAGTTGTGTGATTAAGGCTGAAAAATGTTCATTGAGGGTAATTAAAGGCTGAATGGTGATCATGAAAGGTTTAAAACAAAATGGCCTATTAGTGATGGATGGACATACTGCTGTTGAGGTGGTAAGTGCAACTGACAGTGGAGGGAACAGATCAATGCTGTGGCATTTGAGGATAGGGCATATAAGTGAGAAAGGCCTGAGAGAGTTACAAAAACAAGGAGTGTTTGGGAATGATCAGATAGGAGCTTTGGGGTTCTGTGAAGATTGTATTCTAGGAAAGTCGTCCAAGCTAAAGTTTAAGACTGCAGCTCACACTACCAAAGAGAAATTAGGATACATACACTCTGATTTGTAGGGGCATACACAAGTGAATTCACTAGGTAGGTGTATATATTTTCTGACTTTTATAGATGATTTTTCAAGGATGGTTTGGGTTTTTGCACTCAAAAGTAAAGATGAGGTTTTGGAAAAATTCAAAAACTGGAAGATTTTTATTGAAACCCAAACTGGTTTAAAGGTGAAAACTCTGAGGACATATAATGGCTTGGAGTACTGCAATAAGCTGTTTGAAGAATTCTATGAAAAGAATGGTATTCAGAGACACAAAATTGTCATTTATACCCTTCAACAAAATGGCCTTGCCAAGAGGATGAACAGGACTTTGGTGGAGAAGGTAAAGTGTGTGCTAATCTATTTTACGCTCCCAAAAACCCTTTGGGCAGAAGCTTTAAACACAGCACGCTACCTAGTTAATAAGAGCCCATCAACTGTTATAGATTGTAAAACACCCATGGAACTTTGGTCAGGAAGAATGGCTGACAATGCAAAACTCAGAATTTTTTGTTGCACAATATATATTCATGTGAAGCAGGGTAAGCTGGAACCAAGAGTATTAAAATGCAGGTTTCTGGGGTGTCCAAAAGGTGTCAAAGGCTATAGATTGTGGTGTGTTAACTCAAAACTGCCACAGTGCATCATAAGCAGGGATGTAAGATTCCATGAAGAAGAGTTATTGAATAAACCAAGGAGTCCTGTTAACAACACTGAATCAGGTACTAAGACTTATAAAATGAAGTTTCAGGTGGAGCCTCAAAACTTGAAAGAACTTGAACCTGAAACTGAGGGTGTTGAAATAAAACCTGAAGCTGGTGTTGAACATGAATCAACAGAAAGTGAAGAGGACACCTATCAGTTGGCAAATGATAGAAAGATACAAATAATAAGACCACCTAAAAGATATGCAGTGGTTGATTTGATTGCATATGCTTTGAATGCTGCTCAAGAGCTGAATGATGATGAACCTATGACTTATCAAGAAGCTATCACAAGCAAAAACAAGCTGGAATGGAAGAGGGCAATGGATGAAGAGATGGCATCCCTGATAAAAAACAAGACCTGGAAATTGATTGAAAACTAGCTAAGAGGAAAACAATAAGCTATAAATGGATCTTCAAGATTAAAGATAGTATACCTAGAGCTGAACCTAGAAGATTTAAGGCTAGATTGGTGGCAAGGGGCTTCACACAAAATGAGGGAATTGACTTCACTGAAGTATTTTCACCTGTAATGAGACATGCTTCCATCAAAATTATTTTTGCACTTGTGGTTGTTCAAGATATGCATCTTGAGTATATGAATATAAAAACAACCTTCCTGCATGGTGAATTACAAGAGAAAATTGTAATGCAGCAGCCTGAAGGGTATGTGACATATGGTAAAGAAGATTGGGTTTGCTTACTTAAAAAGTCTTTGTATGGGTTAAAGCGATCACCTAGGCAATGGTATCTGAAGTTTGATAACTTCATGATAACACATGCCTTCAACAGGTGCAACTGTGATTGTTGTGTGTACTTCAAAGAGACAAGTGGAGGGGGAATGATATACCTTTTGCTGTATGTGGATGACGTGCTGATTGCATGCCATGATAGGGAAGAGATCAATCACTTAAAGAAGCTTTTCAGTAGGGAATTTGAAATGAAGGAACTTCAAGAAGCTAAGAGAATTCTGGGAATGGATATCATCAGAAACAAGAGCAAGAAGAGTTTGTTCTTAACTCAACAGAGCTACATTCAGAAGGTTCTGGTGAGAGTTGGAATGAATAATGCTAAGCAAGTACAGAAACCATTGGCAAGCCACTTAAAGTTGTCTGCTGCTCAGTGCCCTCCAACTGAAGCAGAACAACAGAAAATGGCTTGTATACCGTATTCCAGTACAGTAGGTAGCCTCATGTATGCCATGGTACTCACCAAACCTAATATCTCACATGCTATGTGTTTGGTGAGCAGGTTTATAGCAAACCCTGGATATGAACACTAGAGAGCTATTTAGTAGATTATGAGGTACTTGAAGGGGACTCTGGAGTTTGGTTTGGACTATGGTGGAGAAGACAAAAATGGACACACATTGATTGGTTATGTGGATGCTGATTTTGCTGGTAATCTTGATAAAAGAAGGTCACAAACAAGGTATTTGTGTACTCTGGAAGGCTGCACAGTCAGATGGAAAGCAACATTACAGAATGTAGTGGCTTTGTCTATGACAAAGGCTGAGTATACTGCAACAGCAGAAGCTCTCAAAGAAGCAATTTGGCTCAAAGGTATGATAATAGAGTTAGGAGCAAAATAAGAGTCTGTAATAATATACAGTGACAGTCAGAGTGCTACACATCTTAGTAAGAATCAATCCCATCATGAGAAAACAAAACATATAGATGTAAGTTGCATTTCGTAAAGCTTGAGGTGTCAAGGGGAGCTGTAAAGTTACTGAAGATTCATACTGAAGAAAATCCAGCTAACATGTTAACCAAGGTTGTGCCAACTGCCAAGTTCATCATTTGCATGAACTTAGCAGGTTTCTGCAGGTTTTAAGAAGCTGCAGATGAAGAGAAGGCAACGTGAAAAAAGGGAGCTGGGAGTGTTGAGTTCAAGGTGGATATTGTTGAAATGAACTCAAACTCGTCAGAATAATTTGTCAGTTTTAAGTTGTGAGGATGAGTGACGTGTCGTTTCGGTTGAGCAAGATACTAGAGCTGACAAATTGTCAATGTCATAAAAGACCATTAAATCTCACATGTCTAATGCATGGCTGGTTTAAGCTTAAATGGAATTGCTAGCAATTATTTAAGGAAGGCTTTATAATAGCACTTGAGAAGCTTGTGACAGGTCAGTTAAAAGGCTGTTAGATTTGGAGGAAAAGATCTGGATCTGTAACACCTGCACAACCTATATATAAATAAACTGGTTCTGGTGTTATCTTGTGTGATTAAGGTGAGATTTATAAGACAGCCATAGCGAGAGTTAAGCTTTGTGAGTGATCTTTGTATTGTGATTTATCAACTTTGTAACCTTGAAACTTAATAAGGGTTCTCCCTGTGTTGGTTTCTCCAGTGGATGTAGTCACCCTCAAAGGTGTTGAACCACTTAAGTTCTTGATTGTTCTTGGTTCTTCAGGTTACGTTCTTTGATCTGATTGTTGTTCTTGGTTAGCTTAGTTTTCATTCTTGAGTCTTTGAGTCTGAGTTGGGTCTTGGGGTGCAATTAATCTAGTAATCAAAGGGTTAATTTCACAACATTTACAATAGAGCAAAATTCAACGTACTTCAATCGTTTGTAATGGAGTAGCTCATTATTAGCAAAAACAACTTTATAACAAGCTACTATTATTTCATTATTTCATGATTGGATATATATTCCAGCCCATTTTGTGTATTTTATTCTCAGAGTTTTTGAATGAAAGCTATAGTTCCATATCAAATAAAAAAATAATTATGGTCATGAAAGCAAAATAACATGTGAATATATGCATAATCAATCAATCATTATCTAATGCCATATTGTCGTGTGAATACACATTTCGGGACAACTGCAAGTAAAGCGACGCTGTAGTCAGTATTTAAATCCATATTTTAAAATATACATACATGTTCACACGAAAATTTTCACGTTACATGTGTTGCATTTTAGATGATTATCAGTTTTAGCTTTTCATGAGCTCTGAAAATCTGGCCGAGTAATTTTTAAATAATTTTAATTGTCAGATTACCTAAATTCGTAACGAGCAAAACAGGGAATAAAAAAAAAATAAAGTCATTGACTTTACACATCGCACTACCTTCTTTACATCCAAAAAAAAAAAGTTTTCCGTGTTATGACTACAAAAGCTAATTCATACCCATATAATCTTCATCCTGAAATGATCATGGACTCAAACCCGGATATCTTCATCATGAAAAATCTCATGGAAACAAATGAACATTATTTATATGTTACTTGAAGTTTGAATTTTGAGACAGACAATTTCAGCAAATTTATTATTAATTTGAATGGTGGATCAGGAGGGAACACTATATAGCATGATGCCAAGCTGTCAAGGCTGGTGGGGTTAGGGGTGGGAAGGGGACAATGAGGGGTCGATTTTCAATTTTGAGAGATCTCTGGCACATTCTTCTCCATATATCTTTCCAAGAAGAATCGTTCCCTCAAAAAATGATAACATACCATGTCTTGTGGTCTATAAACAATCGTACAAATTTTTTTATTTGTAGCTTCTGCTAATTTATTATTGACAGGTCCGTTGAGCTTTTTCAGTAAGGAATAAATATTTTAACATGTGTGCTCTTCATTTTCTTTGTTTCTTCTCTTCTCAATCTCAATATGCATGTGACAAAAAATAAGAGACTAGTGTGAGTCTCACCGCACTAACAACATCAGCTGGCAGCAATGGAAGCAGCTAACAACACCAATGGAAATGGCTATGGAAACAATTATGAGTGTGACATCATCCGGTGGTTCGAATACATATCGGAGAATGCCGGAGAAGTTCAAAGGGAGACACTTCGCCGGATTCTTGAACAGAATTATGATGTTGAGTATTTGAAGAAACGGTTAGGGGACACCAAAATACAAGATATGGATGCATGTGAAATGGAAACTCTTTACACTTCTTTGGTGCCTCTTGCTTCCCATGCGGATTTGGAGCCTTATATTCAAAGAATTGCAGATGGGGATACTGCTTCTCTTCTCACTCAAGAACCTATCACCAAGCTTTCCCTTAGGTGGATTCCCCTGCTTTTCACTTTTTCCTATTCTATTTAAAAGAAACTAACTCTTCATGATGATTGATGAACTTCAATTTCTTCCTTTTTCTAAGCTCCGGAACCACAGAAGGAAGACAGAAGTATGTGCCATTTACAAAACACAGCTCACAAACTACTCTTCAGATTTTCAGGCTGGCAGCAGCTTATAGATCAAGGTTAATATCAAGTAGTGTATAGTCAAGCAGTGTATATTATCATATATATTGTTTCAAATCAAGTTTCTTGTGCTTTAAGCTTTTCCTTGACATTTTTGTTAGGGTTTATCCAATAAGGGAAGGAGGGAGGATTCTAGAGTTCATATACAGCAGCAAGCAGTTCAAGACAAAGGGAGGCTTAACAGCAGGAACAGCAACAACACACTATTATGCAAGTGAAGAGTTCAAAATTAAACAGGAAAAGACAAAGTCCTTCACATGTAGCCCAGAAGAGGTCATTTCTAGTGGAGAGTACAAGCAGTCCACTTATTGCCATCTTCTCCTTGGCCTTTTCTTTAGTGATCAAGTAGAGTTCATAACATCCACTTTTGCTTACAGTATAGTCCAGGCTTTTACAGCATTTGAAGAATGCTGGCAAGATATTTGCATTGACATTAGAGAAGGAAGTCTCAGCTCATCAAGAATAACATTACCCAAAATGAGAAAAGCTGTTCTGGAAACTATTTCTCCAAAGCCATGTTTGGCTTCAAAAATTGAAGTGGCCTGCAAGAAGTTGGAAAGTTTAGATTGGTTTGGTCTAGTTCCTAAGCTGTGGCCAAATGCTAAGTATGTGTATTCGATAATGACAGGGTCAATGCAACATTACCTGAAAAAGCTGAGGCATTATGCTGGAGACTTGCCACTAGTGAGTGCTGATTATGGATCTACTGAAAGTTGGATAGGAGTCAATGTTGATCCTTCGTTGCCTCCTGAAGATGTTACTTTTGCAGTAATACCCACTTTCTCTTACTTTGAGTTCATACCTATTCATAGGAGAAAGCAAGATTGCAATTCAGCTATTGATGATTTCATAGAAGATGAACCAGTGCCACTCTCTCAAGTCAAGCTTGGACAAGAATATGAGATTGTCCTCACCAGTTTCACAGGTAAATCTTTTATTTCAATTTCAATTAAAATCCCCATTTCTATCAATAGAAGTTTCTCGTGTTCAATTCTACACGTGTTTTTTTTTCCTCCTTTCTTTTTCCTCCAAACTGCAACCTCTGTAGCACCTCCTAATTGAGAAATTTCAATAATTTTGATAATTCTTAGTTGTTTTGACATGAATGACCTTCTTTATATAGACAAATAGTTGAACGTACAATACTGGATACATCTTTCTTGTACCTATTGCCATATTCATCTTGCAACAAGCCCAACATCGATCGATTAGAAGAAACAGAAGTAGACGGTCTAGGATTAGCATACCAATAATCCTGATTAAGTGTAGCCATTTTTCAAGATCGACACAAAAAGAAAAATGTGATTATTGCTAATGCTTGTAAGGTTTTGTGTGGACGGAGGACTTACAACACATTGCCTTTACTATTTTGGACTCTTACTGGGATATTTTTCTTATCTTGAAGTTTATACATTGTTTCTTTCAGGGCTTTATAGGTACAGATTAGGAGATGTAGTAGAAGTGGCCGGTTTTCACAAAGGGACCCCAAAATTGAACTTCGTATGCAGGAGAAAGCTTATCTTGACTGTTAATATTGACAAGAATACTGAAAAGGACCTCCAATTAGTAGTAGACAGGGGATCTCAGCTACTGAACAAGACTGGAGCCGAGCTGGTCGATTTTACAAGCCATGCTGACATTGTAAATCAACCGGGGCACTACATTATTTATTGGGAGATCAAAGGAGATGTTGAGGAGGGAGTTCTCAATCAATGTTGCCGCGAAATGGATGTTTCCTTTGTTGATCCTGGCTACGTTGTGTCCAGGAGAACAAACTCAATTGGCCCATTAGAGCTTTGTATTGTGAAGAGAGGGGCTTTCAGGATGATTTTGGATTATTTCGTAGGAAATGGGGCAGCATTGAGCCAGTTCAAGACCCCTAGGTGCACTAGCAACCAAGTTCTTGTGAGAATTCTCAATGATTGGACCATTAAAAGATTTCATAGCACAGCTTATTGTTGAATAAAAAGGTCAAATTTCGCTTGGCCGGTTACTTCTAAGGAATATTCTGTAACCCAGAATTTAACAGTGTCAGATGTTGAAAGTCATTTGGGTGGGAGCGGGGGGTGTGGGAGAATGGAGTATCATATATACATCGGAACACAGAATAGATTCCGTATCATGGGGATGGTCCAACCGGGTGAACCAATTCTTATCCTTCCCCTCTCGCATTTTTGCCTTTTCTTCAGTATTACTCTAATTTTCGTATCCCCGTACATAGTGTGAACGGACAAAAACAATTGATTGATTCCCGGATGAAAAAATTTAAGTTCTCTCATTGTTTACTCTCTCATTATTGAAATATTATATAACACGTGTATTATCGAGAGTCTGTGATTTTCTCTAATGTGTCTTTACTGTTATGTAATTAATGAGAGGTATAGGGGACCAAGAGCATGTGACTTTTTCCAATGAATGATACGAATCATTGGTAACGTCACTTTTGAGATGGAGATGGTAGGGGAAACCATGCAAGCAAAAATGTCCACCCATTTCAATTAACATTTAAATATGTATATATATAGGTACTAACTTTCTAATATAGGATTCCTTATTTAATTTATTAAAGTAGGGTATAAGAAGAAAAACATAATATATATATATATATTTATATATATAACCATTTATTCCTTCATTTTTATTATCAACGCCTCTTTTTCTGCTTCACTTATATTTCTTTACACATGCTAACACAATATAATTTATTGTGTAATTTATAAAAATTCGTGTATTTTTATCTTTTATGTTTTCTGTTATCATATTAAAATAAGGGGAGTGGAAGGCCTTGTGTTTAGGTTTTGAGGGCTGAGGGATGGCCCAGCAATAACTGAGTGGTCCTCCTCTGGGCAAATGATAACGAGTTTCAAAACCCCCCCACTTGTTAGAAGATAACGATGACTCATTGTCAAATTTTAATTAATTTCACTGACGTTTCTACATTAACTGCCTCTCCTTTTCATTGAATTGAAGGCTGGGAATTGTGTCTAAACTTATCACAGTTCTCCCATGCGGGATGATAATTGAACAGTTCAATGGGTCAGCTGATAATTAATCTGGTCGGCAATCAAGCGGGGGCAAGATACAAGCAAGAGTCGCTAGGCTTAATAACTTCGTCTTGGACAATTCACAAACAGTGGAGCGAGCCATGGACTTTCCGTGAAAATGGCAAATACAAATGGCCCCTCATTGTTGGGAGGGGGGATCTTGAAGAATCAAAATTCAAAATACTGAACGAAGTAATAAATCCTGCAACTGCAGAATCGGAGACTGTACCTATACTGACGCTTGTACGTGTTCATTATTATCAATCATATATTTATTATAACCGAGGCCTACGAGTGAAGTGATGAGTGGTGAGCTAGCCTACTGCCAGCTGAGCACTAAAAAAAAAAAAAAGCAAAACAAAAACAAAGTTAGGGCCACTTACAATGCAGCCGCGTGCCATACAGCTGTTTTCTATTTTTTATTTTTTATTTTAAAATTTATTGCCCGTTGGATTGCTGTAATGTAAGCGGTCTACAAGCAATCTAACGGCCTTTAAAATTTTACGCATGAAATTGGCTGTCGAACGAAACAGTTGGATGTGAGAAGTGGCAAATATCAAGATTAATTATCAGTTAGCGACCCTCATTTTAATTAAATACCAAACACACCATCAACCCGAAAATTTTGCATTTTTCATGGATGAGAAAATTATTGTAAGTTATGTATTATCAGTATTAAAGAGAATAATATTTAGATCAATGTAAATCAAATAGATCATAATCAAATATATTTCTTTTTTTTTTCCATCCAACTATCGAATAGTTTTAAAATGATTATAACTATTGATAATACCATATATCATACTTAGGGCTAATTTGGTAATATAACTATTAAAGTAATTATTATTAGTTATACTATATAAATAATCAATTGTAAAAAGAATTAGTTAAATATTTGATAAAATATATTTTTAAAGTACTCTGAATTTGAGATATCCTTTTTCTTGTCTCTTTGACAAGTTTGTTTGTCTTGTTTTTATAACAAGTTTTTTCCGTAACCTTTTTCTATTTGTTTGTCTTATTTCGCCATCAATTGTCTACCTTTGACAATACTATGGCCAACAACAACAGCAATCTTGCGTCTGATGTATGTAATGCTTATAAACACATGGCTATTGAGGAAGAAGAGGAAGGTGGATTGGTTGTTGAAGGAGATGACATTGATGAGGGTAGGGAGACGAAGAATGACTTTCGATATTGCTTGGTGGGCAGATTCTTGATGGACAAGGTGATTAATTTCTTAGCCATGAAGAACACTATGGCATCCTTATGGCGCCTAGGGAAAGGAGTTTACATTAAGGACTTGTCATTTACCTTGTTTCTTTTCCAATTTTTCCACAAAATTGATATTAACAGAGTGATGAATTCAGGACCATGGACCTTTGATCAACACATTTTGATTGTGAAAAGGTTGGAGGAAAATGAACAACCATAACATGTTCCTCTTTTTCACACTTCCTTTTGGATCCAGATTTATAACCTTCCAATTAGCTTTCTATCCAAGAAAATACTACAAAATATTGGGAATTATATTGGCACCTTTCCAGACTTGGATGATAACAATCTCGTGGGAGTATAGAGAAATTATATGTGAATAAGAGTCTTATTGATGTTCGAAAACCTCTTAAACGACACATGGGACTAAAGAAAGCGGGAGGAGAATGGATATGGGTTGATTTCAAATACAAGAGATTGAATGTGTTTTGTTTCATTTGTGGGCTTCTTGGCCATACTGAAAAAATAGGGGTCGAAGTTATATGAATGTGCAGGTGAGGTAGTGAAACCTTATGGTCAATGGATGAAGGCATTGAACATGAGGAATACTTTGAATTCTGGAAAATTGTGGTTGAGGTCGTCGTCGCCAGTTTTGAGTGATGATATCTTCGGAAGTTACTCTGAATCAGCAGTTGCTAGGGCAGTTGATCTTACAATTTCCACAAAATCTAGAATGGAGTTAAGTAAGGGCAGTAATGAGGGAGGAAATGGTGGGTTCATGCCTATTCTCAAGGAAACTGATGCGAACTTGCCAATTCGAATTTAAGATCATGCTAATGAAAGAAAGTGGTGGAAACAGCTACTGGATTGGGCTGTCAAAGGAAATTGAGAAGATGGAATCTAGTATTATTGTTACAAATGCTAAGTGAGGGAGCTCTCATATTGGGTTGCATGACAATTTGGGCCCAATTATTGGAATTACTCCTCAATTAATGGAAATCACAAGTTCTTTAAAAAATAAACCAGCAGTGGAACCTGTAACTTAAGCCCACCGAGATCAATAAGTACCTTAAGTTGGAATTGCCGTGGGCTGGGCCACCCACTGACAGTTCAAGTACTGATATAAATGGCCCGGAATAAAAAAAAAAAAACCTTCCTTTGTGTGTTTTTATGGAAACGTTGAGTTGTAGGAGTAAATTAGAAAGCCTTAAATCCAAGCTAGGTATTGATGGGCCTTTTGCGGTGGATAGAGTTGGCTGTAGTGGGGGGCTTGCTCTATTCTAGAATTCTAATCATCGAGTTAAGTTGTTGAGGTATGGTAGAAACTTTATCGATGTTGAAGTTTAAGCGGTTGACAATAGTCGGTGGAGATTAACGGGGTATTATGGCTTCCTAGAATCTAGTCGAATGTGGGAATCCTTGGATTTGTTACAGGTACTTGCTACTTTTTTATCTCTTCCTTGGGTATTCATAGGGGATTTTAATGATATTTTGACAGCTAATGAAAAATGCGGCAGGCGTGATCATCCAAATTGGAAGGTCCAAGGTTTTAGGAATGCCATAACCGATAATGGTTTGATTGATTTGGGCATGGAGGGCTATCAATTTACTTGGGAACAATTTAGGGGCACTATGGAGTGGGTTGAGGAGACGCTCGATCGAGCTTTTGCTTCTAATGATTGGTTCCATTTTTTTAATAAGACGAAGGAGTCTGGAATCAAGGTGTTCATATCATCTTCTGATTTTTTTGAATCCCAATCTTATGATCCATATTCCCAGCTCTAAGCGGTTCCGGTTTGAGAATGTGTGGTTGCATGAGGCTAACTGTGTGAATATTGTTCGCAACAACTAGGTTTCTTTTACAGGCAGCCCCATTCAAATTGAACTCTCGATGTGTGGGACTGATTTGCTTAATTAGGATGGCCATCAAGCTCGTGATTTTCGTGAACGAATCTCACTCTGTAAGCAAATAATAAGTGTACTTTGGGGTTGTAGTGATCATGAAGGATTGGACGAGTTTATGAAGGTTAGAAACCAGTTCAATAAGTTACTTCACAGCCATGAAGTGTTTTGAAAACAGAGAGCAAAAATACTTTGGCTTAAAGAAGGGGATATGAATTCTCGCATTTTCATGCTACGACATCAACGATAAAACAAAACATTGCACTTGTGGAACTTCGTAATAATCAATGTGACTGGTGCTCAAATCAGCATAAATTGATAACATAATTTTAAAGTACTTCAGGGAGTTATTCACATTCAGTGGAAGTGTCGGAGGTCATGTCCTTGATCGTATTGAGAAAAAGTATCGCAAGACTAGAATTTGATGCTGCTGGCGCCTTTTGATGCTACTGATGTTAAAGATGCTTTATTCAGTATGCACCCAGATAAATCTCCAGGTCCTGACGGTATGAACCCAACCTTTTATAAAAAAATTGGCATATTTTAGGTGAGAATGTAGTGTTAACTTGTTTGAATTTTATGAACAACTATGATTTTCCTAAGGGCTTGAATGATACCTCAATAGTGTTAATCCCAAATAAGTCACAACCTGAGTACTTGTCAGATATGAAGCCAATAACTCTATGTAATGTCCTGTACAAGATTGTTGCCTAGATGCTTGTCAATCGTTTGAAGCTGATTCTTGACACTGTGATTTCAAAATCCCCAAGTGCATTTGTTCCTAGGCGTGCAATCACGGATAACATCTTTCTATCTGTTGAAATTTTGCATTTTATTAAGCACAAAAGGCAAGGTAAGAAAGTGATGGCTGCTCTCAAGATGGATATTTCCAAAGCGTATGATCGTATTGAATGGGATTTCTTTAGATCAAGTAAAACTGGGTTTTGATGATAGATGAATAGAGCTTATCATGCTTTGTGTCACCACTGTTCATTATAATGTCACACTGTGATTATAATGTTTATTTTATGTGCGGAGGGGCTGACTTCGCTGCTCAGAAAGAATAAGAGAGCTGGCTTTATTCACGGTGCTAAAGTGGCAAGAGGTGCTCCTATGGTTTTGCATTTATTTTTTGTTGTTGACTATTTTTTGTTCTTCAATGCAAATCAGCGAGAAGCTAGTTTAATAAAGCAAATGCTTGCAGAGTAAAGAGCAGCTTCAGGGCAGGTAGTGAATTTTAACAAATCTTTAGTTTCTTTTAGTGCTAATGTGAGTGAGATTGATGCTCGATAGGTCTGTCATATTCTAGAGTTTACAGCCACAACAAATCATGGTGCTTATCTTGGCTTGCCATCTTCAGTGGGTCGGAGGCAGAAAGCCGTCTTTTCTTTTATCAAAGACAAAGTTTTGAAGAAATTATAGGCTAGAAGCAAAAAATCCTCTCTTCAACAAGAAAGGAGATTTTGCTGAAAACAATGGCCCAAGCCATGCCTAACTATGCGATGATTATTTTTCTTCTTCTGCTTGATCTTTGTCGTGAGCTGAAAATCATGATGAATTCCTTTTAGTGGGGTAACAAGCAAAATAGAGCTGGTGGAATTAATTGGTTATGCCAGGATACTTTATGCAAGCCAAAATCGTTTAAGGGTATGGGATTTAAAAAGCTCTATTATTTTAATTTAGCAATGTTGGGTAAACAAGGTTGGAGGTTGCTGTCTAAATCGAACTCTCTTGTTGCCAAGGTTCTTAAAGGTTCATTATTTTCCTAAAAAATCTTTTGCTGATTCTGGGGTGGGACACAATCCAAGTTATGCTTTGTGATCTATCATGGCAGTAAAGGATGTTGTTATTCAGGGTAGCCGTGTTCAAATTGGGAATAGTCAACGTGTTTTCATTGGCAAGGATCCATGGCTTTCTAATATGGAGAATGAATGTATTACATCCAATTTAAAAGTGAACATTTCAAATGCTTGGGTTAGTAGTCTAATGGAGTCTGAAAATCGTTGTTGGGATCATGATTTACTGACTAATATTTTTGAAACGTGGGACAGAGATCTTATCTTGCAAATTCCACTTAGTTCCCGAAGAAATGATGACTTATGGTACTGGATGGCTGATCTTAGAGGTTCCTGCACTGTTTACAGTTGTTACAAGTTGTTGAATCCTATCAAGGTAGCTCCAAGCAGTAGTGAATAGCGTCGAATGTGGAATTTAAAGGTGCTGGGGAAGGTGAAGAATTTTATTTGGCCTGCTGCGACGAATGTCTTACCTACAAATGACAACCTCATCCATAAAAGAGTAGAAGTTTTGCCAACTTGTTATGTTTGTAATGCATCTACTGAGATGATGTCCCATGTGTTGGTGGACAGCAACTTTGCTAAATTTTGTTGGATTTCTTCTCTAATTGGGCATGTCACGCATTGTTCCTCTTTTTTGCTTTGGCTTGAAAATATGTTTGGCCGCTATAAGAAGGAGGATTATGAGCTTGCTATAATGATTTTGGGAGACTTTGACTGAATAAGAATGATAAGGTATGGAAAAATAGGAACAGTAGTGTGTCAACTGTGTTAAACTCGGCGGGTCAGCTTCTCTGTCAATGGCAATCAACAAAGAATCAAAACTTTTTTTGTACTGCAGCTAGCAACCCATACTATGGGGCAGTTGTTGGGAAATGTGCTCTTTAAAAGCATATATGTTTATTTAATTGTAATAAACATTTTTTCTGATTAATAAAATTAATGAGGTATTTATTCAAATATCTTGATTGCATTAATATTTGTATTAAAGTCCATTTAATCATATTATATGTATTTATGTGATTACCATGTGGATTCACAGAAGACATAAATACAAGTTATCTTATGATTAAATAAATTTAGTTCGCAGTTGATAAATAAAGTTGGGTACTTTATTTAGGTATAGACTGTAATAAATTCATTGAATGATTTGTCTTAATCATGTATGAATTTATTGATATAGTACGACTACATTGAACTAGATCACATATGAGATTTAATTAACTTTGTAATAACTGTAAGACTTATTAAATCTCATAGGCGTTGATTTTACTGTAATCTTAATCTTAAGTTAATTATGATTTCGTAATTGTGATTATTATTCCATTTGAGTTACCAATGGGCACGACACAATTTTGTGGTCAAGATTACCCGGTATCTTGGTGGGAGCAATTATGAGTATTGGAATTATAGATTAACAATATAGAATTTGTACAACACATCTCTTCATAGGTTTTCGGCACTTGATCATAAAATTCTCTGGCCAGAGTGTGGTAACATATTTAGTATGTTGAAAATGATCATTAGAGAAAACCAGTAAGGATCAAGGAATAAGGTGTTATTAAATTGATTGGATAGTTGAGATATTAATTTAATTAACGATGTGGTGCAAAGGATTGTGCAGTAAAGAAATCAATGTGGCTTGGGATGAATTATTATTCGAGCATACAATTATGGAAGTCAGTTCCAATCTTTTAGTGGAGTAGATTTGGAATTAAATAATTGGGCTAGTTTAATTACAGGCCTAATTATTGTATCCACTATTGTATGTTCCCAAATGATCCCCGGGTTAGCTCATTTAATTGACTGCACCACTACTGGACTAATAAGCAAGATAACTAGCTATTTGGGTTAAACGCCTAATTATATTATTTAGTGGGAGGCTCCATTTAATTAGCTCATGTTTAAGGGGCTTTATGTTATTTTACAAGGTAGGTCCCCTATTGAAAAAGTAAAGAACGTGAGTTTTAATTTTGATTGTTTGGAGCCTAGGGTTTCACTGAAGGGTGATATAAAGACTTATTTTCTCAACAGAAAAAAGGGGGGAGAAGCCACTTTATACAAATTAGAGAATAAGATTTTTCTCTCCATTGTTGAGAGAAAAATTTTCTTGTGCTAGTTGTTTTGGTAGTGATAAAGGCACCCACACGTCAAGTGCAGATCGAACCTGAGTCATAACTTGGAAGATCAGTGGTGACAGTTCGTGATCCAACAAGCGTGGTGGTGACGGATCGTGATCTAACAGGAGTGGTGGTGGCGGATCGTGATCTAGGAGCCTAAATCACTTCAGCGGAAAAAGCTAACTCGGATTTTCAAGGCACAATTTCTAGATTACGTATTCATATATATTATATGAGAGCGGTCCTTAAAAAGGTTTTATAAAAATTTTAAAAACCTGATTTTTCCCAACAATTGTTATCAGAGTCATCTCATATTAATATATAAGAATTTCGTATGAAATCATTCTTAAAATTTTTGTATTAGAGTGACACAATTTATTCAGATATATATTAATTGTTTAAATATATGAGTAAAGCATATTGTGGTTTGTCTTAATTTATGGTTAGATTTTCTCTTGTATTTTTCCGTTTAGATCTGTAACAAGAGGGGTGGTTTATTATCACCATAATTCCCTCTTGATTTATTTTTCAATAATAGAAATTTTGTAAGCCAAAATTGGCATAGGAAATTTGTAATTCATCACTGGAAAACGAATTCAAAAAATCAAGATCGGAACATGGAGGTCGGAAAATTTTGGAAACTGCGGCAACGTACCAGCAGCGTGCGGCCAGCAGTGCGCGGCAGCAACGCGCGGCTTGCAGCACCCGCTGCCAACAACGCGTGCTGCGCGCACAGCAAGCTGCAGCGCGCTCTGGCACACGCAGCTCGCGCTGCTGCAACGCGCGCGGCCAGCATGGCCAGTGGCACGCGCTGCATGTGTAGCAGAAGCGTGCGCTGGTTTGGTCTGTTTCTAGTGATGTGGTGACGGTAGGCCGACGTCGGAGATGCGTGAATAGTCGATGTCCTTTGTGTTGGTGGTGTATGGGGAAGAAAGGAAAAAGAAAAATATGGATTTAGGGTTTCATGGCTTTTATCATGAAGGACCCTACGGTTCTATAATTTTTCATTTGGGTAGTCAAGTTTTAATTTTTTGCATTTAAGTCTAAAAACGATTTTGGGCTTAAAGAATCCTAGTTTTAGGCCCAATTAATATTTGGGCTTAATGGATTAAAAATGCGTAGACAAAATTAAATATATTAAATTTATTTTTGGTCTAAAAGTTTTATTTTAGTAAATTTTTTAATTATTTATTTATTTTCTTTAAAAATTAAAATTGGACAAATTATAAATTTAAAAGCTCAATCTCCCCTAGTCAATTAACAAAAACAACTTATGGAAGATGGACATTGACAAGAAGCCCAACAAAGATTAGGCTTAGGGTTAATGTATTTTTCATTAGTAGAAAAACCATGAATTAAGATTTTTTTTATTGTTTTTCTATATATGTTATGTTTTGGATGATAACATGCCATGATAACATGTCATATAAAATAAGAAGTACCACTCTATGCATAATAATACATGTCATTCATTAAATAATGAATTTCACTATATTGTTTAAAATTTGCATTTGCTTAGTAATATTTGATATCATCGAGATAATATTATAGGAAGCATACAATTAACAATATGTATGTTTTAAAAAGAAAAAATCAATTTTAAAATATTGAGTGGGAGAGGGAAAATTCAAGATAATTTTTCCTACAGGCTCCATTGTTAGTTCAATAATAAAATTATATATATACCTCAACTTCATTATACGGTGATGCTCCCTATGGAGAGCATATATATTAGATATTTTATTTGATGAACTTCTTTAAAGATAAAATTGAAATATTTTTCAATCAATTGTTCGCCCCAACGGTGACTATTGATATGAAAAATATGTAGATTGAAACAATGGTTATACACTCAACTAAAATTTGTTATTAACCTTCCTAATGAAGCTCTGTTAACAAATTAAGGCCCAAAAGGATAACGATAATTATATATCATGTGTCTACATGAAAGTAAATAATCTAATGCATAATTAAGTCTAATAAGTGTAGACATGACTTCCCCAACGGATAGTTTGTCAAAGCGGTACTAGATTATCATTACAATAAATTAAAATGAATTTATGATTTTTTGCATTTTTGTCATTTATTGTGAATATTATTTCAAATTCTTTATGCATGGATGTTTTATTTTTCAGAAAATGTCTTCCATCAACCCATTATTAATTATCCTTGTTAAAAATGAACTCACTGGCGAAAATTATTTAGATTGGAAACACAATCTATTTAATATTCTCACTACTAAGGGAAGCAAATATGTGTTGACTCAGTCTTGCTCTCCTGAACCATCGTTATACGATTATAGAAATCAGAGGGAGCTTTATGAGAAATGGTACGAAGCTAACAAAATGGCTAAGCGCTATATATTGGCTTCGATTTCTGTGGAGCTGCATAAGAAACATCGAAGCATGGAAACAGTCACTAAAATAATGGCTAGTCTTTATCAGATGTTTAGGCAAAATACTCATTTTGCCAGAGAAGTAGCATTAAAACGTATTACGGATACTAAGATGGAAGAGGGGACAAAAGTTTGTGATCATGTCCTCAATATGATGGACTATTTGAATGAGGTAGAGATTCATGGTGTTCAAATCAATGATAAATCAAAGATTAACATGGTGTTTGAATCTTTACCTGATACATTCAAAGAGTTTAAGGTCAGCTATATCTTAAACAATAAAGATATGACCTTAATTGAATTAATGCACGAATTACATGCTATAGAAGAATTTTATCATAGCAAAAAACTTCCTCAAAAAGAATTCTCTTCAAGGCTTAAGTCGAAAGACAAGAATGAGCAAGCAAGAGTGGGGATCGACAAACTGTCCACTAAAATAAGTGGCAAGCCAAAAGGCAAGTGTTACAAATGTAGACAGAAGGGTCACTGGAAGAAAGATTGTCCTAAGATTATTAAAATCAGGTATAGGAAATCTTTAAGCTTCCTAATTAGTTCAGATTTCTATTGATTCTTACAATGATGAATTCTGAGATAACTAATCTTATTTGTAATTCATTTATTTGGTTTTTAGGAAATCAAGAGATTAAGTGAATAAAGCTTCAAACAGCAGTTGATGACATGCTAGTTTATATCAATTGAAAGGCTAAATCAATTTTACAAGACTTAAAGTTTTGATATTTATCTTTATTTTTCCAAATATTAGAGGAATTTAATTTCGGTGATATATTTTAATAAACAGAAGTACACTGTTATTTTTGATCCTCTGTTTATAAAGATAATTTATATCATATAAAATCTATTGATCTATTCAAAGCAAGATATAATGATAAAAAGTATATGCATCTATCTAAGAAAAGAAATGTTTCTTCAAACCAAAATCACCTCCGATATTTATGCTTAAGTCATATAAACTATAATAAGATTTTAAGAGAATGATTAATGATAGACTTGTTAGCCTATTAAGATTGATCATTGTAAATCTATAACTCTTAATTAGAAAAGTAATATGACAAGGATACTCTTTTTGAGCTAAAAGCATAACATTGTATTTGATGATTTAGTGCATACAAATGTATACGGACTAATCAGTTTACACGTTATAAGAGGTTATGAGTATTCTATCAATCTTGTTGATGAATATTCATTTTAATTTATGTTTGTCTAAATGCGTCATGATTCTATTGCTTTTGAAATTCAAAAGAGTACGTGGAAAAGACAGAAGCAATTAGACAAAGAACATAAAAGAACTTCGATATGATCGAAACAAAGAATATCTCTATGGAGAATTCTAGCACTATTTGGTTGTTAATGAACACTATGATACAATAGTGTAATTAAATAGAGAAACAAGATTCTTTTGGATAAGACAAGATATATACTAAATGGTTTATCATTTACCTTTTTGATTCCAGATACTAGTAATTGAAACTACAAAATTTTGTTGAACTTAATTTCATCTATCTCGGTGTCTATTACTCCAAGAAATTATGAAAAACTCACAAACATGGTTTGAGATACATTCGTATTTGGAGTTTACTAGTATTTCTACTAGAATCAGAGACAGAAAAGATGGATTCCTGTTCAGAAGCTTGCATGTTTTAGGTATCTTAAAGGAATAAAGGAAAGTCTGAATTATAGTCCTCAAGATAGGAATGTATTTATAGAAATATTCTTTACTTTCTTTGAGGAAGACTATATAATGACTTATAACCTAAGAGTAAGGTAAAGTTATAGTCCTTGGTGGTTTGCATAGTGAAATCCTCAAGCCCGGAAAGCTTGGAGGGGTGGACGCAGGCGGGGTTGGCCGAACCACGTAAACATCGTTGTGTTTGATCCTCTCTTCCCTTATCTTTTTACTTTGTGATCAATTTATATATAATTGTTTTTTAATTTCATTTTAGATTTGCATAATTATTTTATTTTAGTGTAATTTTTTATAAAAACTCAATTCACCCCCTCTTGGGTTGCCTAGATAGTATTTCATTTGGTATCAAAGCTCGGTGCTCTTGTTTAGACTTAATCGTCTAGAGCTAAAGATCAATGGCAACTAAATATGATTCCACATTTAGGGAAGGACAATCCACCACTAGACCACCTTTACAATCCACCACTAGACCACCTTTCTTTGATATAAATGATTACCCTTATTGGAAAACTAAGATGAGAGTTTATTTGCAAGCCTTAGATTATGAGATTTGGGAAATTGTTAGTGATGGTCCTTTTATGCCCTTGACTAAAAATGAAATCGAAGAAGATATTCCAAAACTATCACGGGATTGGAATGAACTCGAAAAGATGAAAGCCTCTCTAAACTCCAAAGCCATGAATGCCTTATTTTGTGCACTAGATAAGTAGGAGTTTCATAGAGTGTCTAGTTGTGAAAGTGCTAATGAGATTTGGCACAAACTTGAAGTTTTCTATGAAGGCACAAATCAAGTGAAAGAATCTAAAATAAGTAGGTACACTCGGCAATACGAATTGTTTCAAATGGAACTAAATGAAAATGTGTACTCTATGTATACTAGATTCACGGACATAGTGAACACTCTAGAAGCCCTAGGAAAAACTTTTTCAAATAGTGAAAAAGTTAAGAAAATTATTAGGTCACTACCTAAGGAGTGGAGACCTAAAGGGACTGCCGTTGAGGAAGTAAAAGATTTAAATACATTGCCTCTTGATGATTTAATCGGTTCTCTTATTTCATATGAGGAAGTTTTGGCAGCAGAAAAAGGGCATGACGAGAAGAAGAAAAACATTGCTCTCAAAGCATCAAAACATGAGAGTGATGGGGAGAGTGAACCGGATGATGAAGAGCTATCCATGCTAGCAAGGAGGTTCAGAAAATTCTTCAAGAAAACCGGAGAGTGAAGAAATTTCAGAAACTTCAAGAACTATAGGGAGAAGAAGGAGACAATCACATGCTATGAATGCAAGAAGCTTGACCATATTAGATCAGAGTGTCAACTTATCAACAAACACAAGAAGAAAGCCATGGTTGCAACTTGGGATGATAGCGAGGAAGATTCAAGTGATGAGGAAGGATCGCAAGAAGTCTCAAACTTAGCACTTATGGCAATAGGAGATGATGATGATCTCAATAAGGTAAATGATCCTACCTATGATGAATTGTATGATGCCTTTAAAGATTTGCATAATGAGCTAATGAAGATTGGTAAAAAGAATGCATGTCTTAAAAAGAAAATTGCAAAGCTTAAAAATGAAAATGAATCTTTGAATGCAAAAATTGTATGCCTAAAAGTAGGAAACAAGACTTTGCATGATGAAATGGCATTATCAAATGAGAAGCCTAACATCATACATGAGCATTTAGAATCACACATAGATGAGTTGAAAAATGAAAATGAAATGCTCAAGAAAAAGAGTAATGAGCTAAATGAGATTGTCTTGAAATTCACAAATGGGCAAAAGATGTTGGATAATTTGCTAAACTCACAAAAATGTGTATTTGACAAAAGTGGCATTAGTTATAAACCAAACCTGAAATAAAAATTCTACAAGAGCTATTTTATGAGAAATACATCTATTAGCAATAAAATTACATGTCATTATTGTAATCAAGATGGTCATATGAAAAATAGATGTGTAGTGAAGAGAAACGCATATTATGATATGAAATGTATTTGGGTTCCAAAAGGAACCATTGCTAACTCTCAAGGACCCAAAAAGGTTTAGGTACCTAAAACTTGAAATTTCCTCTGCAGGGCTTGAAGAAGAAGAAGAATAAGTGGTACTTGGACAGTGGTTGTTCAAGACACATGACAGGGAGCTATTCTTGGTTCTCAAGCTTCACCAAAATTGAAAATGGTGGAGACGTATCTTTTGGAGACAACTCAAAAGGAAAAATCCTTTGAATTGGAAATGTTGGTAAAGTATCTTCAATCCTAATTGAGAATGTATGTTTGGTTGAAAACTTGAAACATAATTTAATAAGCATTAGTCAATTGTGTGACAAAGGTTATAAAGTTGTCTTTGATAAATCAAGGTGTGTTATTGAGAATGCATGCGATGAGAAAACTTTGTTTATATGAAATAGATGTGGTAATGTTTATACCATTGACATAGAATGTGCATCTACTCTTGATAAATGTTTTTCTGCATTACATGATGATAGTTGGCTATGGCATAGAAGATTAGGACATGTAAGCATGGATTTGATTTCGAAAATTGTGAAAAATGATTTAGTTAAAGGTCTTCCAAAAATCAGTTTTCAAAAAAATAGAATTTGTGAAGCATGTCAATTTGGAAAATAAATCAAGACTTCTTTAAAAAATAAGAATCATATCTCTACTTCAAAAACGCTTCAATTACTTCATATAGATTTATTTGGACCTTCTAGATATGCTAGTTTAAGTGGCAAATATTATGCATTTGTAATTGTGGATGACTACTCTAGATACACATGGGTATTGTTCTTAGCAAATAAGGATGATGCCATTGATGCATTTCGAATTTTCCATAAAAAGGTTCAAAATGAAAAAGGCTATTCTATCTCTTGTATTAGAAGTGATCATGGTGGAGAATTTGAAAATTGTTGTGCAAATTTTATTGAACTCGCAAGCGCACGAATCTGTTGTAGTATAGATTAATGGTGCGAGTGTCGATCCCACGGGGAGGTGGATTTTAATTATATATAAAATTAATTTAGTGAATGGGTGATTGGATTTAAGTTGGAAAATGATTTAGACTATGCTAAAACTTAAATTAAAATAACAAGAATAAATTCTGGAATTGGAATTAAAAGGGCAAGAATAAATTGAAGTGAATTCTATTGAAATGACGTACTTGGGTATCTGGATCCGTATCAACATGCATCATGGGCTAAATATTCCTTATTAATACCAATTAAATCATGAGAGGGGAATCCACACCTCATGAACCACGCTCTAATAAATATGGTGCTAAGGGCTTATCGTGCCAAATAATAATAACCTTATAGTAGGGAGCCGGTGAAACTAGGGCAGTACTAGACAAGATTAGTATTATTTGTCGACGAGAAGTCAAAACATCCAGAAAAACTAGAGGGGAAGAGAAAATAAATTTACCAAATCAAGCCCATGACACATGTTGAGACTTCACCTTCAACCCAAGTTTGAAAGAAAATTAGCCACTCATAGTTGAACTAGGGGCAAAATGGAAATTTCTTAAAATACGTAGAAAATACAAGATAGAGAGAGAATTACAAAAAATGAACCCCAAAAATGAATTCAGAGGTGCCAAATTAGGAGGGGGAGACCCCCTTTTTATAGTTACATCGAGTAAATTATGGCCATCGGATTAAAAACTGTTTGGACGCTCAGGATTTCGCCATGTCAACAGCCACTATTTATACAGTACAGTCAACAGCCACTATTTGTACAGTAACGCCAACAGTACCCGTACATGTGAATAGTACCGTACATGTGAAACAGTGTCATTTTTCCTTTTATACTCCTCCTAAGGTTTTCGACCGTCCTGAGTTCAAAAATGATGTCTGTTTTGCCATTTGATCTCTCGTTTATTGTGAAATGACTATGATGCCCCCTAAAATACATAAAATACTTAATTAAAATAAAACACACATAATTAAAGTACAAGAAACTTAAACACATAAAAGTAACGGTTGTTAGCAATACTTGATATGTAAAATAAAGATTTTCTCCTTTATAAATATGCACTTTCTAACACTCAACACACCCCCCAACCAGCTTATTGCTAGTCCCTAGCAAATAAAGCGAAAACAAAAATTCAAAAATGATTTTTTTTAAACCTCTTTTTTATTCAATCAGATTAATGATAACAATCAAATGAAAGTATAAGCATTATCTCAAGTCTAAAGAAACATCACACCCACATCAACCATCCACATGAATCAGCCCAGTAGACTTTGTCGTAGCTACCTTCAAGAATGACATGTCAAACCCCCAAAATCTCACTGGAAGTAGTGACACTCTCACAAAGAATTTAAACCCAATAAAAGTAGTCACTCCAATTAATGGTAATTGAGAGAAAATAATAAAGATGTGATCTCACATGCTCTCACCAAAAAGAAATATGCCCTTAGCTTAGAAATAATACGATTTCAAGTTAAATAAAAATGCTAGTCAACCCAATTTATTTATTTTTTTTATTTTTTATTTTTTTATTTTTTATGCATCACTACATCTTTTTAGCCCATATAACTAGCTTCTACTTCAGACTATAGTTCCTTAAAATCAAGAAGAACTTTTATTAGGACGTAACGTAGGCTAGGGACATGGCTAACAAAGATGGGAAATAGGAAAAACAAAATGTATGTTTGAGAGAAATATAGAGGAATTTTTTTTTTGGAATTTGCAAGGTGGATGTCACTTGTTATTTTTTTTAACAACATTTTTTTTAAGCAACAATTTTTTTCTTTTCTTTTTTCTCTTTTTTTATTGAACTAGGCATAATTTCAATATACAAAATATTTATTTATATTTTTCTCACATATAAATAGGTGATGGATCTTGTAAGATAATGGGAAATACTCCAAATCGGAGTGGGTCAAGATAATAAGTTGAAAAAGAAATTTTTTTTTTAAGGGCTCAAAAGGGCTAACTATGGATATTCATAAAAGGGATGGCTAGAAAGGCTCAAACGGATCAAAGACGACCTTTCCATCATCTTTTAGGACTCTAAATAATCTTCCATATCTACTAATTAAATGGGCTTCCAAATGTAGTAATACACATTGTTTTTTTTCATTTTTTTTTATTTTTTTAGGATTAACTCAAAAGAAATATAGAGATCGTATATATAATAATAAACTACTAAGCTATATAAAGAATGGGCAAAAGGGTTACTCTCCAAGAAAAATGATAGGCTCAAAAACTCACTTGGTATTTATTATGACATGTTCATTCCTTCAAGCAACTCATATTTGTCTCCAATATCAAAATGTTGAGTAGCAAACATAGTGTAACATCACTTCAGACTAAAGATAATACAAATACTAAAATTTAAAATCATCATATCATCCAATGTCAAAACAAATTAATTTTTTTTTCAACAACAGTCTACCCCCCAACTTATTCTAAACGTGAAAGGAAAATATACATGGAGAAATGTAAAAATGATGCAGAAAAACTAATTAGAAAATGATAGAAATGAATTTTTTTTAATTTAAGAAGATGCGTTTCTAGAGGTATTACACTCTATATTCAGCCATCTTTGACTTAAAAAATTTTTGTTTGAAAATGTATATTTATAAAGGAGAAATTAAAAAAAATGAACATCACAACATTAAAAGAAAAAAAAATATATGAAATTTTTTTAATTTTTTTGTTTTTTTTAAAGATGAAGATGCGTTTCTAGAGTTACTACACTCCATATTCAGCCATCTTCAACACAAAAAGTTAGCAACAGTTAGTTTTTACAACAAAAAAATTAGTAAAAACTTAACAAAGATTCCACAATTGTCCACTATTCCTTCCCCCCAACCAGAACGAAACATTGTCCTCAATGTTTTAAAGGAAAGAAGTAGAGTTTAGAAGACATCACCTGGGTGGTGCAACACCAAAGAAAGTATTTACAGGCGGAGGGTTAAATCTAATTTGTACTTCTTACTGCGGCTACTGTTACTGTCATCATTTGAACGCTCCAACACAAAGCTCCAGGGGTCTGGCTCCGGTTTATAAGCTTGTAACATATCAAGTAGCTCATTAGCAGTGTGAGCACAAATAAAAAGTTTTTTCGCACTGGAAGGAATAAAGTAGTTTTTTATTGCATGGTTAAGAAATGCGAAAAAGCCATCATAAAAATTATTGACATTTAACAAACAGATGGGTTTTTGGTGAATGTGCAGATGGGCCCAAGATGCTAGTGTGATAAGTGCCTCTAGTGTTGCAAGATCTCCTGGAAGGAAAATAAAAGCATCAGCATGATCGAGCATTTCAGTTATCCTTTCTTGCATACCTGAGACGACTAACTCTTCTCCGGTCAATGAGTCAGATAAACTGCCCAAAGGTTTTAGGACTCTTGGGATGATGCCTAACACTTGGCTTCCTCTAACAAAAGCAGCTTCTGAGACCAATTTTGATAACCCTCGGTTACCTCCTCCATACACTAAGTGTAATTTTCTCTCTGCTATGCTTCGACCAAGATCTATGGCTGCATCAACGAACTCTTTATGTTTGCCATAAGTAAATCCAGAAAGCACACAAATGTTCTTGAATTGTCTATTAGGAGTAGCTGCCATTGGAATATTTCTCAAAAACAATTTGTGAGTGCTTAACAAAAAGTCATATTTAAGAATCTTGGTGACAATGGATCACAACTGTGTATGAGGGGGCATGTCAGTGTCAAATAACATGTAAAGCACATGGCTCGATAGTCAAAAAGCAAATAGTAAAATAAACAGTAGTAAAATTATTAAAGACAATAATGCAAATGATAAAACAACAGTGAAATGAAATAAAATAACAATAAAGTAAAAGGATATTTTACAGGTAGTTGCGACTGTGGCTCACATCTTCCTCTGGTTTTACGTCTAGAAACTGCTTGAACGCCCTCTATGGGTCGAGGATAGGCTTCCCATCCAGTTTTCTTATAACTGGCAAACAGGGTCGTTTATAGTCAGATTCCCGAGACTATATCGTGCATGCTCCTTTTGGAATAATGGCCATAACTTGAGAATCGCTCCTTGCACATATCCACTGGGATGCGTTTCAAGAGACAGAAGGATATATCCAATTACTCTTTATTCAAGCCATCCCTAATGAATTGAATCTTATCTTCCCTGTTATCAGACACCATTCCTAAAGAACATGGGTTTTTATTGCAATTCATTCTGGCACACTTATGACAAGCAACAAAAATTCTTCAAGCTCGTCGTTTTCTTGCATAATTTCCTTTACCACAACCAGGCATGTATGCAATAAATTTTGGAGGTAACTCACCTGCCAATCGTACTTTTACCTCGATTAACCAACGGATGTCAGCAGGTATGTTATTCGTCATGAGCAATCCTATGGGTTCGAACCGAGCTTTGTAGATCGTAAGAAGGGCATTCTGAGAAAGTGAAGGGAATCGCTTGTGAAGCTTCGCTAGAATCTCGGATCTGTCCATACCTTCGCCTCAAAATATCAGTTATTATGGGAACTGAAGTAACCGACTTGAATTGTCACGGAGTACCGTTATCTGCCATTTCACTGGGGTAACAACTAAAGCACACAAACAGAAAAGCAAATTAAAACACACAAGGAAAATTAAAATTATCCTCTTATTGAATTTACATCAAGCTCCAACTGGATGTTGTAAACACCTTGCTCAATATTTCTGAGTTGGCTTTCTAAATCGTCAACATAGGCTACTAACTCTGGTGGTTGTAGAGCCCAAATGCGATGTGTTTTACAAGATTGAATCTGGCTTTTGAGATGAGTTTTGATACATTGAAGTGGTTTAAGAATGTTCATGAGGAATGATCTTCGTGTGGCACTCATTATTAATAATGATAAAAGAAAACTTAATGACAAAAGAAAAACACTTATGCAAAAATAAATTCAATTAGCAAAAGAATAAAAAGAAAGAAAGAAAGAAAAATCAAACCACTGAAAAGAAAAAAAGTCAATTCAAATCTGGTGGGTCACTCAAATTTATTTCGGTGTCTTCTCCATGTGGTTGGTACTCTAGATATGGCTTTAATCTTTGTCCATTAACTTTAAATGTGACACCGTTCTTTGGGTCCTTAATTTTAATTGCCCCATGTGGAAAAACAGTATGAACAATAAATGGACCAGACCATCGAGAGCGTAACTTACCTGGGAATATGTGCAAGCGAGAGTTGAATAAAAGTACTTTCTGACCTGGAGTGAAAGATTTTCTCATAATATGCTTGTCATGGAAGACTTTCATTCGTTGCTTGTAAATCTTGGCATTTTCGTACGCGTCATTGCGAATTTCTTCAAGTTCTGCCAGTTGTAATCTTCTTTCTGAACTAGCTTGCTGCATGTCAAAGTTGAATTTCTTGATGGCCCAATATGCATGATGCTCGAGTTCCACAGGTAGGTGGCAAGCTTTTCCAAACACTAGCCTGTAGGGTGACATCCCAATCGGAGTCTTGAAAGCCGTTCGATATGCCCATAATGCATCATCAAGTCTTAATGACCAATTTTTTCTGTCCGGCCTCACCGTCTTTTCTAATATGTGATTTATTTCTCGATTGGAGATCTCCACTTGGCCACTGGTTTGCGGATGATATGGGGTTGCCACTTTATGATTGATTGAATATTTTGTCAAAAGAGCCTTGAATGCTTTATTACAAAAGTGGGTACCACCATCACTGATTATCGCTCGAGGGAATCCAAAGCGCGAGACAATGTTGCTTTTCAAAAACCCTATCACCACCTTGTGATCATTGGTTCTGCATGGAATTGCTTCCACCCATTTTGATACGTAGTCGACAGCAACCAAGATAAATTGATGGCCAAAAGAAGAGGAAAAGGGTCCCATGAAGTCGATACCCCATACGTAAAAAATCTCAACCACTAAAATTGGATTTAGTGGCATCATGTTCCTTCGCATAATGCTCCCCATTCGTTGACACCTATCACATGAAGAACAGAACGTGTAAGCATCTCGAAATATAGTAGGCCAATAGAAAACACATTGTAGAACTTTAGTCGCTGTTTTCTTATCACTGAAATGGCCTCCACAAGTTTGTTCATGGCAGAATGAAAGGATATTGTGAATTTCACTTTCTGGGACACATCGTCTGATAATTTGATCTGCACAATACTTGAACAAATACGGGTCATCCCAAAAGAAATTCTTTATTTCTGCAAAGAATTTAGCCTTGTCTTGCTTGGTCCAATGCTCTGGAAGTTTACCTGTAACAAGATAATTAACTATATCAGCATACCAAGGTAAAATTTCTACACTCATTAATTGTTCATCTGGAAAAGACTCATTCAATATTAATGGCTCTATAATTGTGTCAAAATGAAGATGAGAGAGATGGTCTGCCACAACATTTTCTGTGCCTTTCTTATCTTTGAATTCCAAGTCAAATTCCTACAAAAGTAACACCCAACGGATTAGTCTAGCTTTTGCATTTTTCTTTGTAAGAAGATATTTAAGAGCAGCATGATCAGTGAATACAATTATTTTACAACCAATGAGATAAGATCGAAATTTTTCCAATGCAAAAACTACTGCTAGCATTTCTTTTTCAGTAGTTGAATAGTTCAACTGTGCATCATTCAATGTCATACTAGCATAATAAATAACATGGGGAATTCGATCAACTCTTTGTCCTAATACTGTTCCTACTGCATAATCAGATGCATCACACATGAGCTCAAATGGTAAGCTCCAATTTGGGGGCTGAATGATGCGCGATGATGTCAACAATTGCTTTAATTTTTCAAAAGCCACAAGACATGAATCATTAAAGATAAAAGGTGCATCCTTAGCAAGTAAATTGCATAAAGGTCTAGAAACTTTGCTAAAATCTTTAATGAAGCGTCTATAAAAACCAGCATGCCCAAGGAAAGATCTTACTTCTCTGACTATTTTGGGTGGAGGGAGATTAGAAATGAGATCCACCTTGGCTTTGTCAACCTCAATACCTTTGCTTGAAATGATGTGACTGAGAACAATACCTTGTGTTACCATAAAATGGCACTTCTCCCAATTTAAGACCAAGTTCTTTTCGATACATCTCTGCAGAACTAGTGTTAGATTGTGTAAACATTGATCAAATGAATCACCAAAGACAGAAAAGTCATCCATAAAGACCTCAAGGAATCATTCAACCATATCAGAAAAAATGCTTAACATGCATCGTTGAAATATAGCAGGTGCATTACATAATCCAAATGGCATCCTCCTATATGCAAAAGTGCCAAAAGGGCAAGTGAAAGTGGTTTTCTCTTGATCTTTTGGTGCTATAGGAATCTGATTATATCCTGAGTAGCCATCCAGAAAGCAATAAAATTCGTGACCTGCTAACCTATCAAGCATTTGATCGATGAATGGTAAAGGAAAATGGTCTTTACGTGTGACAGAATTCAACTTTCTATAATCAATGCATACACGCCATCCTGTAGTTACTCTAGTTGGTATCAATTCATTATCAACATTGGTAACTACAGTAACTCCTGACTTTTTGGGGACAACTTGTACAGGACTGACCTATGAACTATCAGAAATAGGGTAAATGATACCTGCATCTAATAGCTTAAGGACTTCTGTTCTAACCACTTCTTTCATATTAGGATTTAACCGACGTTGCATTTCCCTAGTAGATTTAGCATTTTCGTCAAGGTGAATGTAATGTATGCAGTCTACTGGATTTATACCTTTTATGTCCGCTATGGTCCATCATAATGCTCCTTTATACTCTTTAAAAACATCCAACAACTTACCTTTTTGTTCGTCATTGAGGGATGATGAGATGATTACCGGCAGAGTACTTTCTTCTCCCAAAAATGCATATGCCAAAGTGTTGGGCAATGATTTGAGCTCGAGTTCCGGTGGTGATTCTGATGATGGAATGAGTTTCTTCTCTGATGGCGCTAGTTGTTCAACTCTTAACTTCCATTTATTAGTGTCCATAGATGGTGCTGAGTCAAGTAGGGCGTTGACCTCATCAATATCAAAATTCAAACCAAAGTGAGTTAAACATGTCTGTAAAGGATCATCACTAAGGTTTGAAACAAAAGTATCATCAACTAGTGCTTCAATTAAATCCACATCAACAATTCCATCATCTGTGTTGTGAGGTTGTTTGGCAATGTTGAAGATGTTCAACTCCATAGTCATGTTGCCAAAGGACAACTGCATATTTCCAGTTCTGCATTGAATGTGAGCATCCGCAGTTGCCAAGAAAGGTCGGCCTAGAATTATGGGGATGTGCTTCCTTGAATCCTGTATTGGTTGAGTGTCAATTACAATGAAATCAACAGGAAAATAAAACTTGTCTACCTGGATAAGCACGTCCTCCACAATACCACGAGGTATTTCCGTGGACCGATCTGCGAGTTGTAACACCACTGGAGTTGGGTGTAATTCTCCCAGTCCAAGTTTCACAAAAACTGAATAAGGCAACAGCTTTACACTAGCTCCTAAATCCAACAAAGCATTCTCAATTGTGTGGTTCCCTATGCTACATGAGATAGTGGGGGAGCCTGGGTCTTTGCATTTTAGAGGAATTTTATGTTGGAGTATAGAACTAACGTTTTCTGTTAAAAATGCCTTCTTTTGAACATGCATATTTCTCTTTTTAGTACACAGATCTTTAAGAAACTTGGCATAAGATGGAACTTGTTTTATAGCATCAAGTAAAGGGATGTTAACATTTACCTGTTTGAAGATTTTGAGAATCTCACTTGTGGATTTTCCCTTTTTCCCTTTAGCTAACCTCTGAGGAAATGGAGCTTTTGGAACATATTCTCGTGGGTTAGTTTCTTCTTTCTCCTCCGGTGATGAGTCCTCAACATTCACAGGTACAATTTGGTTTTCTTTCGTCGCCGACATCTCCACTTTGTTGTCGACTTCTTTTCCTTTTCGCAAGGTCATGACGGCTTTGACCTCTCCATGCTGCTGTGGTGAATTGGTACTTGCTTCATGCACTCCTTTAGGGTTAGGCACTGGTTGACTTGGAAATTTACCTTTCTCAACAGTCATTGCTAAGGTTTGAACTGAAGAAGCAAGTTGTACAGTCAATAGTACAGTACAACCACTATTTGCACAGTACAGTCAACAGCCACTATTTGTACAGTAACGCCAACAGTACCCGTACATGTGAATAGTACCGTACATGTGAACAGTGTCATTTTTCCTTTTATACTCCTCCTAAGGTTTTCGACCGTCCTGAGTTCAAAAATGATGTTTGTTTTGCCATTTGATCTCTCGTTTATTATGAAATGACTATGATGCCCCCTAAAATACATAAAATACTTAATTAAAATAAAACACACATAATTAAAGTACAAGAAACTTAAACACATAAAAGTAACGATTGTTAGCAATACTTGATATGTAAAATAACGATTTTCTCCTTTATAAATATGCACTTTCTAACACTCAACAAAAATCATGCATTTAAAAATTTTTATAATGATTTTGGCATTGAACATCAATTTTCATCACCTAGGACTCCACAACAAAATGGAGTAGTAGAAAGGAAAAACAGGTCTATTCAAGAAATGGGTAGGACCATGTTGAATGAAAACTCTTTGCCTAAGTATTTTTGGGCTGAAGCCGTCAACATCGCTTGTTATGTTTTAAATTGGGTGTTGATTAGACCTAATCTTAATAAAACTCCTTATGAGCTTTGGAAAAATAGAAAACCAACGTTGGCTATTTTAAAGTTTTTAGATGTAAATGTTTTGTTTTAAACACAAAAGACAATATTGGTAAATTTGATTCAAAATCTGATGTTGGTATTTTTCTTGGTTATTCAAATTCAAGCAATGCTTATAGAGTGTATAACAAGAGAACTTTAGTTGTGGAGGAATCTATGCATGTTGCTTTTGATGAGTCTAACCCCTCCTCTGCGGAGAAAGGAGTTGTTGATAATAATGCAGAAGAAGAACAATAAGAAGAAGCATCAAATAACAACCAAGAAGACACCACAAATGGAATCCAAGAGGAGCATCATGAAGAACCAAATGTGGAGCAAAATGAAGGTACTTCTCAAACACTCCCCAAGGAGTGGAGGTATGTTTCCTCTCACCCTAAAGATGTAATATTAGGAGATCCCTCACGAGGTGTTACCACTAGATCATCTCTTAGGAACACATGTGAGCATGCTGCATTCATTTCTCAAATTAAACCAAAATCTTTTGCGGATGCTGAAAATGATGAATCTTGGATTATGGCAATGCAAGAGGAGTTGAATCAATTTGAGAGAAACAATGTGTGGGAATTAGTTCCTTGTCCGGAACATTAATCCATTATAGGCACTAAATGGGTATTTAGAAATAAAATGGATGAATCCGGTGTGGTTGTAAGAAATAAAGCTAGACTAGTGGCTCAAGGCTAAAACTAAGAAGAAGGAATTGATTTTGATGAAACTTTTGCGCCTGTAGCTAGATTAGAATCCATTAGGATGTTGTTAGCATATGCATGTCATAAAGACTTTATTCTATATCAATGGATGTCAAAAGTGCTTTCTTAAATGGATACATTATGGAGGAAGTTTATGTGAAACAACCTCTTGGTTTTGAAAATGAAAAATTTCCAAATCATGTGTATAAGTTATCCAAAGCTTTATATGGTTTAAAACAAGCTCCTAGAGCATGGTATGATAGGCTTAAAAATTTCTTGTTGGATAACAATTTTTTCAATGGGAAAAGCGGACACAACACTGTTTGTTAAAAATAAGAACCAAGACATTCTTATTGTTCAAATTTATGTTCATGATATTATTTTTGGTTCTACTAATGAGCTTTTGTGTAAAGAATTTTCATCATGTATGAGTCAAGAGTTTGAGATGAGCATGATGGGAGAATTGAAGTACTTTCTCGGACTTCAAATCAAACAAAACGAGGAAGGCATTTTTATAAACCAAGCCAAATATGTGGGTGATTTACTCAAAAGGTTTGGCTATGAAAATGGAATGGCAAAAAGCACCCCTATGAGCACTACCATCAAGCTTGACAAAGATGAAAAAGGTAAAGAAGTGGATATCAAAATGTATCGAGGTATGATCGGATCTTTACTCTATTTGACTGCACCGATATCATGTTTAGTGTATGTTTGTGTGCAAGATTTCAATCATGTCCCAAGGAATCCCATTTGCTTGCTGTTAAAAGAATTTTCCGTTATTTGATTGGAACCATAGATGTTGGCCTTTGGTATCCTAAGAGAACTCATATAGATTTAACGTGTTTTTCGGATGCGGATTTTGTTGGTCATAAAGTTGATAGAAAGATCACTAGTGGAACTTGTTTTGTTCTAGGACACTCACTTATTTCATGGTTTAGTAAGAAACAAAATTATGTTGCTCTTTCAACTACCGAGGCTGAATATATAGCCACCGGAAGTTGTTGTGCACAGGCACTTTGGATGAAACAAACACTTAGAGATTATGGCATCCATTTTGAACAAATTCCTATTAAGTGTGACAATACTAGTACAGTAAATCTTTCAAAGAATCCCATTCAATACTTTAGAACCAAACATATAGAAATTAGACATCATTTCTTGAGAGATCATGTTCAAAAGGGAGACATTGCATTAGAGTTTATTTCTATGGAAAAACAACTTGCTGATATTTTTACTAAACCCCTTTGTGAAGAACAATTTTCAAAAATTCGGCATGAACTTGGGATGATGAAATTTTCACATTAATATCTCTATCCATACTATTGAGTGTATTGAATTAATTGATTGTGAAATAATGTTTGTGGATTGATTGAGGTTGATTGTTAAATGATAAATTTGGCTTGTTATTTCTTGATTTTATGAATAAATTAGTTGAAAAACATGTTTATAAATCATGCATTAAAATGGCTTATAAAATATTTTTAGATCAATTAAATGATCTGGGAATGTATTATTTGCTAGCCAAATATTAAATCAAATGTACAAAAATTTAGTTCAAATAAACGGATAACCGTTTCTAGTAAACAGTGAACCTTTTTGCTCCAGAAACTAGAATTTTGAGTCTGTCTTCTTACCTTTTCACCATTTTTCAACAAACGGTGAACCGTTTGCTGGCAGTAAGTCACTTAATCGTTACCCTCTAACCATTAAGCTCTTAGGCTCTCACCGTTTTCAAGTCTCAAGCCTCTGTTTGTTACCCTCTAACCGTTTATTATAAACGGTTAACCGTTTTCACGTTTTCAAAACTATTGAAAGGCTTTCTCTTCCTCCTTTCCAGTTACCCTCTCACCGTTTTCTCCATTGTTGCATAGCCGAAGCTCCCCTCTTCCTCAAATCTTCATCTTTTTTTGCTTCTTGTGCCAAAACAAACCGATTAAATCATTTCCTACACCCTTTAAAACAATTTCACCGATTCAAAACCTAAAATCGTTGTCAAAATCGAAAAATCCCCAAATTGAACCCTAACTGCCGCGAGTTGGGTTCCTCCATTTTTGAGCCGTTTTATCTCCTTTTTTTCAACCAAATTGAACATTCCATTCACATTGCTTACTCAATTCTCATCCAAATCACCGATTATTTCTCTCTCTCTCGTCTGTGTTCACTCCACCATACTCCTCCATGGCTGAATCCTCTCGGACAAATGTCCGGCGCAAATCTACTCCTCAAGCACACCCCTTTCAGCCTAGAGAAGTCTCTGAATTTACAAGAATTCACTTCCCCACTCCTCCCTTAGCAAAAAGCTTCGAGGACCG
This sequence comes from Citrus glauca, assembly GCA_029633175.1. Taxonomy (NCBI): domain Eukaryota; kingdom Viridiplantae; phylum Streptophyta; class Magnoliopsida; order Sapindales; family Rutaceae; genus Citrus; species Citrus glauca. The sequence continues at coordinate 18,323,027 of JAQOOD010000002.1, read as the reverse complement.
CTCCGATGGGCGAAAGGTACTCGACTCCTCCTTCATTAACCTTAATAATTTCCGGAACTTAATAGTGTGTAATAGAAGTGTTCAGAATATGCTTTTGCCTTGGGAGTCTGGTATTAATTTTGATGAGCGAGTCTACCCTAACTTGGTGCGAGTCTTTTACTCGAACATCAATATTTCCCATACCACTCAACATAGGGTAGTTACTCAAGTCAGTGGTGTTCCTATTGAATTTGATCAAATAGATTTAGGTGAAATTCTTGGTATCTCGCATGAGGGAGTTAATCATATTATATGTATTTATGTGATCACCATGTGAATTCATAGAAGACATAAATACAAGTTATCTTATGATTAAATAAATTTAGTTCGCAATTGATAAATAAAGTTGGGCACTTTATTTAGGTTTAGACTGTAATAAATTCATTGAATGATTTGTCTTAATCATGTATGAATTTATTGATGTAGTATGACTACATTGAACTGGATCACATGTGAGATTTAATTAACTTTGTAATAACTGTCAGACTTATTAAATCTCATAGGCGTTGATTTTACTGTAATCTTAACCTTGAGTTAATTATGATTTTGTGATTGTGATTGTTATTCCATTTGAGTTACCAATGGGCACGACATAATTTTGTGGTCAAGATTACCTGGTATCTTGGTGGGAGTAATTATGAGTATTGGAATTATAGATTAACAATATAGAATTTGTACAACACATCTCTTCATAGGTTTTCGGCACTTGATCATAAAATTCTCTGGCCAAAGTGTGTCAACATATTTAGTATGTTGAAAATGATCATTAGAGAAAACCAGTAAGGATCAAGGAATAAGAATTATTAAATTGATTGGACAGTCAAGATATCAATTTAATTAATGATGTGGTACAAAGGATTGTGCAGTAAAGAAATCAATAAGGCTTGGGATGAATTATTATTCTAGCATACAATTATGGAAGTCAGTTCCAATCTTTTAGTGGAGTAGATTTAGAATTAAATAATTGGGCTAGTTTAATTACAGGCCTAATTATTGTAGCCACTATTGTATGTTCCCAAATGATCCCCGGGTTAGTTCATTTAATTGACTGCACCACTACTGGACTAATAAGCAAGATAACTAGCTATTTGAGTCAAACGCCTAATTATATCATTTAGTGGGAGGCTCCATTTAATTAGCTCATGTATAAGGGGCCTTATGTTATTTTACAAGGCAGGTCCCCTATTGAAAAAGTAAAGAACGTGAGTTTTAATTTTGATTGTTTGGAGCCTAGGGCTTCACTAAAGGGTGATATAAAAGGCTTATTTTCTCAACAGAAAAAAGAGGGGAGAAGCCACTTTATACAAATCAGGGAATAAGATTTTTCTCTCCATTGTTGAGAGAAAAATTTTCTCGTGCTAGTTGCTTTGGTAGTGATAAAGGCGCCCACACGTCAAGTGCAGATCGAACCTGAGTCATAACCTGAAAGATCATTGTTGACAGTTCGTGATCCAACAAGCGTGGTGGTGGCGGATCGTGATCTAGGAGCCTAAATCACTTCAACGGAAAAATCTAACTCGGATTTTCAAGGTACGATTTCTAGATTACATATTCATATATATTATATGAGAGTGATCCTTAAAAAGGTTTTATAAAAATTTTAAAAACCTGATTTTTCCCCAACAGCAGTTTGTTAGGTGAAACCTCAGGTGGGATGGCTCAAGTGCAATATTGATGCGGCTACATTTGCTTCAAAAGGTATGGTTTCTTATGGGGAGTGTCGTTCAACATTCTGATGGCAGCTTTGTTGCTGCAAAATATGGTTGTCTCTTTCGCAAGTTTGGTGCTAGAGAGGCTGAAGCTCTTGTTGTGTGTGAAATTCTTAGTTGGCTCAAGGATAAGCAATTTCCTCATGTTATTATTGAGATGAACTACCTACAATGCTTTAGTTGATAAACTGTCTAGGCCTAATGGATTTGGCTTGATTATTGATGATTGTAGAGTCTTGGCTATGCATGTAGGAGAAGTGATCTTCTCATTTGTTATACGATCTATGAATACCGCTACCCATGTTGTTGCGCGGGTGGGTGTTCTTTGTCAGATCTAGGAGAGTGGATGCATGTTCCACCTCCTTGGTTGATTTCGAATTTGTATGGTTCTTCTCGTTAATTCAAATTATGTTTTATTAAATAAAAAAGTACTGTGAATTTTAAAAATAATCATATATGTTTAGTACAATTTTACAGTTGAACTTGTTAACATGAATATGTTAATAATATTGATTTTAATAATAACAAACTTTAAATGATTTTTTGATAAAATTGTTGGAGCTATTTCTTAATAAACAAAAGTCTTTAAAACAACTCCTTTTACATTTATAAAAGATGGATTTTCTATTGGAAAAAGATTCTTTGCCAAAACTGGCTTAAAATATGTTTTTGGAAATAAACGGTGAACCGTTTATTATAAACGGTTAATCGATTACGACCAGAGAGCAAAAAGTTTGCTTAAGCTCTAACCGATTAAAGAAAAACGGAAATGGAAAGCTTACTGGAAACTAACGGTGAACCGATTATTTATAAACGATTAACCGATTACGACCAGAGAGCAAAAGTTTGCTAAGCTCTAACCGATTAGTGAAAAACGGATATGGATAGCTTACTGGATATTAACGGTGAACCGTTTATTACAAACGGTTAACTGATAACGTCCAGAGAGTAATTTCACATAACGCCTTAGCCGTTTACTCAAATGGATAACCGTTGCTTTTTTTGCAAGTTACTGGACACTAACGGTGAACCGTTTATTTACAAACGGTTAACCGATAACATCCAGAGAGTCATCTCATGCAAAGCCTTAACCGATTATTTGAAACGGATAACCGGTATTCATTTTCAGGTCTCTGGATGTTAACGGCGAAAGGGTAACCTAAAAACGGCAAACCGTTTATTTGAATTCTGGCTTAACGGTAACCTTGACCAGAATAAACGGTTAACCGTTAACGACTAACGGTGAACCGTTTTCGGGCAGACAGCAAATAACGGCTAGTTTTTCAGCTCTACTTATAAATAAGCTCATTCAAATTCAAAGTAGACTGATCACCACACAACCATTGAGCTTATGCACGAGTTTGCAATCTTCAAAGAGCATTAAACACATTCTTACTTCATCTATTCACACTTTAAGCAATTGATTTGTAACCTTATAGATAGCGTGAGAGAAAAACAATTTGTATTCTTTCTTTTTAAGTGATTGTAAGTGTTGGGATACACTTGGGTTGAGAGATTGGGAATAATCTCTTATTGTAAAGGTCATTGACATCTTGGAAGTCAAGTGTAAGAAATTGAAGCCTTGGTGGCTTGCATAGTGAAATCCTCAAGCCCGGAAAGCTTGGAGGCGTGGATGTAGGCGGGGTTGGCCGAACCACATAAACATCGTTGTGTTTGATCCTCTCTTCCCTTATCTTTTTACTTTGTGATCAATTTATATATTATTGTTTTTTAATTTCGTTTTAGATTTTCATAATTATTTTATTTTAATGTAATTTTTTATAAAAACTCAATTCACCCCCTCTTGGGTTGCCTAGATAGTATTTCAGAACTATTATAAGAATAAAAATGACTAAAATAAATATAATGTTAAATGAAATTTATTTACATATTTATAACCATTTATATATAATATTTTTATTGTGTGTATATAATAATGATAAATAAAATATTTTTATTTATTAGTTTTATTTTTTGTTTTGTTAACCTGATATAACTAATAAAAGTAATAAGAATGGTTTTAAGTTTAATGATTTTATTTCCTAATAGAACAACAATAATTTTAGACTTTTATAATATATGAAGATATGTATGAAATTGTATTAAATTAAAATTGATCATTAAAATCAGATTTGAAAAAACTACTCGTCCCTTAATTTTAAAATCCACTATAAGATGAAATGATTTAAAAAAAATTACTAAACACTAGAATTAACTTTTAACTTTTCAAATCATTTTGAAGCCTCTAAAAAAAATCAAAAGGACCTTACTCATCAAATATTGTAGGTTTCATGGAAAATATTAGTTGCACTAGCGACTAATATTAATAACATGTAAGGCAACTATTTAATATTTGGATTTTACTCACAAAAAATCTCTTATAAATGTTACTTAATATAAATTTATAATAAACTAATTAAATTATTCATGTAAAATATAAATTTTTAAATTATTGCATGTAACAATTTTCTTGTATTATTAGTGGTATTAGTTAATGATAGTATAACACTCAACTTTATCATTGATGTTGTTAATAACTATCATTGTTAGTCATTATTACTATGATTAAACAACTATATGTTTTTTTATCGAATGCACGTATAGTTTATATGACATTATTTTTATAATAATAAATTTTTTTATTAATGTTTATATAAATAGTCTAATTGAATGTGTTTATCGATGTATGTGTAGTCTAATTTTATTTTTTGACCCATTTGAAAATAACTCGATCAAATCAATAAGGGAAAAATTTTAATAACATAAAGTATAAATTTGTTGGGTATTGTGATAATTGTTATTGACATTGTATTGTACCCATGAACCAAATTAACAATGTAACTAGATAATTACAATTTTAGTATGACACCTAGAATTAAATAATTTATACTTAATTGCATATGATTTAAGTTTGATAGTTAAAATTTTAAGTATTACTCAACTTATTTGAGTAATACTGCACTTATAAATAGATGTTATATAAGTTATGTAGTAATTGATGTAAATTTTGATATGCAATCAATTGTTAAAAGAGTTAGACATTTGGCATGCCTCTAATCTCCTCATAAAACCTCACTTTTTAGTTCTATTCATTTCATTTCCAAAAATGCCTTTTTTTTTTAAATACACTTTTCTAAATTTAGGAGTGGGCAAAATACTCTATCCGACCTGAACTGAAAAATTTCAGGTTCGGATTGGATCGAATTGTGAATAGAACCCAATCAGATTAAATCTTATAAACCCGATCGAGTTGTGATCAGGTTGAGTAAAACCCGATCTAATCTAAAAACTTGATCAATTTGCTTAAAAAAAACCTAAATGGCTAAACACACGCACACCACACACAGAAATCACAAATTCACAAAGTTACACAAACACAAGACTCACAACCCCCCTCAATCCTCATTACACAACACCCAACTCACCCTCAAGAAGAAAGAAAACACTCTCTCCCTCCTGCGATCTGCTGCTGCCGTGCGCGAGTCCGGCCATTCCCTGCAATCTGCTGTTGTCGTACTGTATCCGACCAGTCCTTGAGATTTGCTACTGTGCATCCGCCCATCTGCTACTGCCGAAAGCCCATCTATGATTTGTTATCGTGGCCACCGATCTGCTGCTTCAAGGCCCAACCCTCCAACCCGGCCCAAGTTTCTCCCCTTCGTGTTTTGAATTTTGAAGCTTTCATGATATATATGATTATTAAATAGCAAATTAACATTTAGTATTTGATTGTTATAATTATTTATTTTAGATCTTACTAATAAAATCAAGAAAATTGGTGTCTATGATTGTTTTATGAATAGATTTTTATTAATTTTAATAAGTAAAATTTTGTCAATTATTAATAATTGAAATAATGTTAATTGATAATTGTTAATAAAATTAAGTATTATGTTACATACATTTTATAATTATAACATGTGTTATGTGATTATGTGCACTTGTGCAGTTATGTGATTATGGGCACTTGTATAGTAACTTTAACCTTCAAAAAAATTAACTAATTCAATTAATATTTACTTGTATGTTAGTCATTCGTTGAGTCATTAAGTACAATTAATTTGGGCTTGAAATTAAGGGGCTTATACTTTACAATAAGAATTAAGACATGGATAGGCAAATAATATCCTATTATTATGGGGAATGGATAATTGGATATTATAAACAAATTAATTAATCAATAATTTCTTGCTTTTCCTTTATGGAGTATGAACCATTTTGAATTTTTATATATACAGTTATACACCTAATCATATAAAAACATTATGATGGAAATGTTGAATTAAACAAGTATCATAATGTAAATAAATAAATATTTGAATTAAAATTACTAATTAGATTATGTTAATAATATTTTTTTTGTTTTGATTTTTGAATTAATGATTATTAATTATTGTTTTGTAATTTAGATGCTTTGACACTCAAGATCGAATTCAATAAGTGACGATGAAGAACAAAAATGTACAAATGGAAGGAACTCAAAGAGGAATGGAAAAGGTAAAGTGGAAAAGACCGCCAATGAAGAATAGATCGGAGACGTGGAATCATTTCACTTTACTCAAACATAATCCAAATAAATGCAAGGGCAACTATTGTGGTAGATAATATCAATGTCATTCAAGGCATGATGTGATTATAAATACGACAAAGCATATAAAGACATGTGAAGCATGCAAGACATTTCGGGAACAACAAAGTAGAAGTCAACAAAATTTGACAGCTGAGGGCGACGAAGAAAATGCAAGCAATCTGGTTTTGGCTAAAGGATAGAATCAAGACGCGTGTAGAAGAGTGGTAACTAAACTGATTATTATGGGTAAGTTATCGCTTAGTTTTGTAGATAACAAAGGGTTTAGACATTTCTACAGTATAGCTATCTCGCAGTTTATTATGCCATCTCGAAGAACTATTGGTAGAGATGTTATGAAATTATTTTTAGAGGAAAAGGCAATGTTAAAAAGTTTGATTTACAACAACAAGCAGCAGGTGTCTCTTACAACTGATATATGGACTTCCATTCAAAAAATGAGTTACATGATGATTACAACTCATTTTATTGATAGTGACTGTCATTTGAATAGAAGGATTATTAATTTTAGTGTGATCGAAGTTCATAAAAGGAAGTCGATCGACAAAAAGATTGTGACTTGCTTACAAGACTGAGGGATAGAGAGGTTGTTCACAATAACTACTAATAATACCACTACAGATGATATTGCCATTGGTTATGTCACTATGCAATTGCTTGCTTGGAAGGATCATGATGCACTTGTGTTAGCGGGACAATATATGCATGTGCATTGTTGTGCACATATTTAGAATTTGATTGTTGTTTTAGGGTTGGGTGAGTTGCATGCAATTGTTGCCACTATTCAGAATGCTGTTAAAAGCATATGAGATCCTCCACTACGAGGCTGCAAATATTTAAACAATGTATTCAATAAGTGAATAGTCCAAAGGGAATTATTGTTTTGGATTGTCCTACCAGATGGAATTCCACTTATTTAATATTGATGACTACGTGAAAATTTCAAGTGACATTTAATAGAATGGCAAAAGTGGATAAACCTTATTAGGCATACTTTGCCGAGAAAAAAATAATATTAAAAGGGTGGGCCCCATGGACCGGAGGACTGGGAGAGTGCTAAACAAATTGTGAAGTTTTTGAAGGTATTTTATGATACCACATTGTTGTTTTTTGTCTCTTTGAGTGTGACTTCTTATCTTTATTATGATAGTATTGGCTTAATTGAGAGTTTATTAACTGCATACGAGAAAGCACAAATCTTTAGGTGTCATCTATGGTTTATAATTTAAGAGAAAAATTTGATAAGTATTGGGAGTCCACGGGGAAGATAAACAAAATGTTGATTGTTGCTTCTATTCTTGACCCACGAGTGAAAATGAATTTTGCTAAACATATTTTTTAGATTAGTTTTGGCAATGATAGTTTAAAGGTTGAAGAAATGAGCAAAGCAGTAAAGGATTTGTTAAATAATTTTTATAATGCATATTGTAGAGTGTTAGAAAATATGTATTTATAAAGAAGAAAATCGTTATTTTATATTTCCAGTCTTACTAACACCCTTACTTTTATGTATTTAAATTTTTTGTGATTTAATTACGTGCTTTTTATTTTAATTAAGTATTTTATGTATTTTAGGGGCATCACGGTCATTTCACAATGAACGAGAAATCATACGGCAAAATGGACATCACTTTTGAACTCAAGACAATCGGAAACCTTAGGAGGAACTCTTGAAAAATGTCATTGTTCACATGTACGGTACTATTCACATATATGGTATTGTCTACATTAATATTCACGACACTGTTCACATAGACGAATTGATGACGTGGCATTGACCAATGATGTAGTATTGACTGATGAGGTGTCACAATTCTATTGGAGAAAATTCTTATGTACTGTTGATCGGTGACGTGACAGTATATTAGTAGACCAAAAATTGTGTGTATGTGTACATGCATATATACAGGATTATTTTCAACCAAACTACGTCACTGTTCAAACCACGTGGTCAAATTGTGTCACTATTCAAACCATGTGGTCAAACCACGTACTGTTGATTGATGATGTGGCGCAATCCTGAGCATTTAAACTATTTTTAATCCGATGGCCATGATTTACTTAATGTATCTATAAAAAGGGGACCTCTCCCTCCTAATTTGATATCTCTGAATCCATTTTTGGACTCTATTTTTTGTAATTCATTCTCCATCTTGTATTTTCTATGTATTTTAATAAATTTATATTTTGCCCTTAGTTCAATTATGAGTAGCTAATTTTCTTTCAAGCTTGGGTTGAAGGTGAAGTCTCAACATGTGTCATGGGCTTAATTTGGTCAATTTATTTTCTATTCCCCTCTATTTTTTGTAGATGTTTTGACTTCTCGTCAACAAATAATAATAATCTTGTCTAGATATCGCCCTAGTTTCACCGGCTCCCTAGTACAAGATTATTATTATTTGGCACGATAAACCTTTAGCACCATATTGATTAGAGTGTGGTTCATGAGGTGTGGATACCCCCCTCAGGATTTAATTGAAATTAATAAGGAATGTTTAGCCCATGGTGCATGTTGATATGGATCCAGATATCTAAGTATGTCATTTCAATAGAATTCGCTTCAATTTATTCTCGCCATTTTAGTTTAAATTTTTGGATAATCTAAGTTACTTTCACCACAAATCCAACCACTCATTTTCATAGAAAATTAATTTTACATATAAATAAAATCCACCTCCTCGTGGGATCGACACTCATCACCATTGATCTATACTGCAATAGATTCGTGCACTTGCAAGTTTAATAAAATTTGCACAACACATATAGTGCATTCTCCTCTAGTTCCACACCATCGATGTGTAGTGAGAGTGATCTTAGTAGTAACTATAGTGGTACAAGTTCTCCTCAACGTACTATAGCTGAGGTTAGTTTGTTGGATGCTGCTGGTGGTGAAGGTCAAAACACTTTTCGAGTTGCTCACACTTTCCTTGGATAAACTAATAACGTTTTTGTTTAGAATAAGGGCAAAAAATTAAGCATTCTGATATGTTTGTTGTTGCTTACTACGCAAGCACAAGTAAGTATGATGACACAACTCAAAATGTATATAATATGTCCCAGTTGTATTGGAGTATTCCTACTACGCTATTCGTGTGTAGACATTATGTCTAAACACGCACATAAATATAAGGGTATTCAAATCTACAAATAAATATAAAATGAATATAACCTATAGGAAATAACATTTAATTAAAAATAATAAACTTAAAACTCAATTAATATAATAATCAAATCTATGATTTGAATCCTTAAGCTTCACATTTTATGTTAGCTTAAAAAATAACCAATCATATTCACAGGCAAAACATTCATATTATTTAATAAATTTATGAAAATATAATACAAAGAAATTGAAAACATAAGAGAACAGAAGAGGAAGATGTCTTTTTATTGACTACAATATTTCATAAAAATCACTTTAGATTTACACCAATTCTCTCTACAAAACTCACTTTTCCAAAAATTCACCTACACTTTTGTAAGATCTTTTGCCTTTACATAGGTAAATTTTGAGTTGACCAAGTTTGGGCATTTGCATGATATTTTTTATGAGCTTATAAGCACAATCTCTAGATGAGCTTTACTAATACAATATAAGGGATTAAAATTGGAACCATTATAAAATGTTGGATTCAACATAATTAATGGTTACAAATGAAGTCAAATTGAGACCTCCATTGCATTTTTGGTTAAGGTGGTTGAACTATTAAATTGAAAAGTGTCAAATCTAGTGCAATGAGGTGCATGTGAGCTCAGACACATGGCGTGATTTCAGCTGTTCGAAATTAATGTTGGATCAAAGTGTTAGCAATCCTTCCAAAGGCTCCTGAGTCTGTAGAATCCAAATTTCATGTCCTCTTTTTTTTTATTGAAGCATCACAAATTAAAGGATTTACCTACAAAACAAAAAAAGAAATCATACTTACGATATAAAAATAGACAATTCATAAAAAAGGGGTTAGAGATTTTTCAATGTGATGAAATTGTTATTATTATTAGCACTATAAATGAAAAATGATAATTTTAACCTTTATCAAATATAAACTTTTTAATGTTAATCAACATGTTGTCGAATCAATGGTAGAATATTAGAAAATAATAGATTCAACAAATCCAGCGGTTAAAAAAATATAACGATGAAGGACACTTATGTCATCTCCTACCTATCTGCATGAACTATTCTTATAATTATTTAAAAAATCTTTAGCAAATGTAATAGACTGACTCAATGTGATTTCTACACAATACTATTGCTCGAACTCAAAAGATAATAGTGGATTATCAAGCCCTTTCGATGGATCTATATCAACAAATACCACATCATCCACATTTACAACTTTAGTTACGAGAAAGCTTTCAATATTATAGTCTCTTCTAATTTTAGATGGTGGATAAGGGAATTGTGTATAGATGCGATTTCTTTGATTGACATCCAAACAAACTCATATCTGGTGGCTTTTTCAGTATACAAATACTTTCAAAATGGAGCTCTGTCGGTTATTTTTTTAACTCAATTGCTATTGATGTCAATGTGCAAGTGGACACAACAAGTAATAAAGTGATAAATATTCGAGATCGTCTCCACAGGCATTGATGTTACGAGAGAGGCTACAACAATCATAATAGTCCAAACTTCCTTTGTTCCAACAAGATTCTAATTAAAAGTGAATTACTACCGAAATAAACAATAAAAGAAAAACAAATCAATGCAGTAATAAAAAAGATTAAATGAATTGCGTAAAAAGAATTCAATGGGAATGAGATAGCTGAGTGATCAAACTTTCTTCATGGACTGACTGTTTAGTCTAAATTAACACCAGTTGCTATAACAACTCTTACAGCACTGGGCACAATTATTTTGCATCCTCAGCTGTCGCTTGTTAGATTTCTCATACCCTTAAGCACCCTAACAATGATTGGTTGTTAACCCACCTACGGTATGGCATTATGAGCATACATACTCTCTACCCTACAAGGTGAATTCCTATGTCTAGTTCTTCATAAATCTTAACTCAAATATAGCTGTTTTTGGACTCAAGGAATCTCAGTCTAGGAAACTTAAATTAAGATTAAGAATTACTCTAATAATTTCTACTAAGACATGCCTTTTTTACGACTCTATCTAAACTTTAACCATTAAATGGGTGGTCAACCAAAATAAGAATTATAATAATAGCTATTAGAGTAAAATGCTATAGCAATCTTGCAGCAACTTATAAGAACAGTCAAAAATCCATTTAGATTGTTTGTCACTCAACTACAATCAAATTTAGTTCATACTTTCAAAAAGAAAAACAAACAGCAAAATATCAGCCATAAAATACATCGGTTCAATCAAAAAGTAAGTAAAGGAACAAGTAAAGAATGATGAAAATTGAATCCGCAATAGTTCTGTTGGTTTATCTTCACTGGTGTAGACTTGCTTTCCTGTGAATTTTGATTTTGTTCTCTTTTTTTTTCTGGATTTGGAAGAGGTCTTGGCTGGGGGTTCCTTGAGTTCTTTCTCAAGCTCTTTCTCTTCCTCTGTTGGGGAACTGTCAGTTGCAGACTTGACGCCCTCTTCTTTGGGTTGGTTAGATTGGTCATCAACATCTGTTTCGGCCTCTGCTTTGGTTCCACTGTAGCTTCTTCCTCTGGTTCATCTGTCTCATTATCTTTTTCACTGACTTCTGCTGGAGCATCTGTAGTAGTGGTATCAAAATTGTATTACTAGAGCAATGAATCAGGGAATTTTCGGTGGGTACTTTTCATATATACAGCAAATTGGTGTAAGTGGTTTTCCAAGTACTGCAAATAGCTCTAAAATCGATTGTTTTCCCTCTGCTAAGCTTCAGCATATTGAGTGATGTGCTCAGTGCTTGGATTCTCTAGTCTAACGCAATAACTCTTCTTGCCCCTATTACAGTAACTGGTTCAGATGGGGCTCTAGCAACTTCACCAGAAATTCTTTTGATAGTGCATGTAGTGAAGGCACCATCATTCTTGACATGCTCATTTTTTGCATCAAGGTGAACTCTCGATACCACACAGATGCTGGTGATAAGTGAAGGAAATAACGAGGTAGTTGCTTTGTGGTTTTTCATGGCACAATCCTAAATTTCTTTTTCTATAATGCTTTTTACATCTATGGGTAACCCTCTAACAATAACATACGGCAGTACTAACCTATTTTGTGAAACAGGAGTGGTGTGGGTGGTTGGCATAAGTCTGGACTTTAGAAATTTAACTCACACCTTAGCAAAAGGTGTCAAATCTATCCTATTAATCACACACCCTTCTTCATTAGCCCAAGATGCACCCTTTACGGAATGTGTTGTGAAAATTTTGTTCCATTTTTGTGGAGTTAATTTGTCAAGCAATTTAACATACTCGCAATTAACTTCAGAAGGTAATTATAGAAAGCATTTATAACTCGAGAATCTATTGGAACAAGCGAGTTTCTTACCCAAATATTGTACTGATCGGGCTTACAAAATTGGCGTAAAATTCCTTCACCAATGGCAACGCAAGGTCTCGAGGGTGGTTAGCCACCCGCACTTTACTACAACATTGTATAATGATTGCACAGTTCCTAAGGGTTGAGGTGGGATCTAAAACCCTTGTTCTTCCAGAATCTTGCACAGTTCAATAAATTCTTCATACTTTTCTTCTGCATGGTAACTTTGGAATCATGAGGGATCTTTTAGTTGGCTGACTGTCCTTTTGTACCTTGGCATTGCTATAACAGTAAGATTTCTATGGTAATATGCCCAAGAGTGAAACAAGAAGAAAATGTTATGAAGTACTGGAGTCTTAACTGCGAAGGGGAAAGAAAATAATGCTAGAGGTCAATATGCATAGTGATGCCCTTATATAAGTGGAATTAAATGAAAAAAATCAGGTAAAAAAGATAAGTTAGGGAAGAATTGTTTTAAATTTACTAAGCATATCCCATAAAAATAGGCAAGAGAAATTAATGCAGTAATTTAAAAGATATTTTTCCTCAATTTATATCCAAATCCACCCAACCATCTATTACATATTATCTCCAACGATAAAATGAGAGGCTCCGTGATTAAGTTACTGAAACAATAATATTGGTCACTGCAACACCCAATTGTGTGCTCTAGCAGCGATTAAACACTCTCCTCAAATAGTTGCTGACACGTGGCTTGCCTCTATAATCTCTTAACATTACAGCCCCAATTGTTAGTATTGAATCCAAGTTCAATAAGTGTGTGACTTGGCATTTTTTTAGAAAAAGAAAAAAAAACAAAGCAAGAGAAGATAAAAGTTAAACCATTATGAATAAAGATAATAATAAATAAAAAAATTCTATGACAAAACCATGGAGGATCCATCTCATTTGAAATGACTGCCTAAGCAATGAGTTACCTCCCATCGAGCGCTTGATTTAAGGTCCTTTAACCTGACTTTACTTGAGTGCTCAGAATGCCGATTCTCTTAGGAGTAAGTCCTCCTTTGAATAATCTGTAGCTGAATGCATGTAATGCTTAACTCTGTTACCATTACTTTGAATTCCTGGCCTGTCTTTTCATCTAAGAGATCAACAGCCCCATGAGGATAAATTTTGAGCAGCTTGAAAGGTCCAGACCATCTAGATTTCAGCTTTCCTGGAAATAGTCTTAACCTCGTATTATGGAGCATAACTTGCTGACCAAGTGTAATTTCCTGTATTGAATGTGTTTGTCATGCTAGTGCTTTCATGCGAGAATAGCCGTAATTCATCAAGCTCACATAGTTTAAGTTTCCTTTGCTCTGATGCAGCATGTATATCCTAATTTAATTACTTCGGTACCCATTATGCTTTGTGCTCTAGCTCAAGTGGCAAGTGGTAAGCTTTCCCATACACAATTCGGTAGGGAGACATGCCTAGTAGTGTCTTGTATGTTGTTCTGTAGGCTCATAGGGAGTCATATAAGTGCAAGGATCAATCATTTCTTAATAGGTTCACCATTTTTTCAAGGATCTTCTTAATCTCCCTATTAGACACTTCTGCCTGGTCATTAGATTGTGGGTGATATGTTGTTGCTATTTTATGCTCGACTCCATATTTCATCATAGCAGCAGCAAATACTTTGTTGCAGAAATGAGTACCCTCATCACTAATAATTGCTCGTGGAGTGCCAAACCTGGAAAATATGCTTTTCTGAAGGAAGTTCACTACTCCTCTAGCATCATTGGTAGGTAATGCTACAACTTCTATCCACTTGGAGATATAATCCACAGCAACCAGGATATATAAGTTCTCAAAGGATGGTGGAAAAGGACCCATTAAGTCTATTCTCTATACATCAAAAATCTTCACTTCCAGAATGTTCGTCAATGACAATTCATGTCTTTAAGTTATGTTTCCCGTCCTTTGACACCTGTCACAACATTTAGCAAACTCATAAGCATCTTTAAAAATAGAAGTCCAGTAATAACGTGATTACAAAGCCTTAGTAGCTGTTCTGTGACCACTAAAATGTCCTCCATATACTAAAGCATGACAAGATTTCAGTATATAAGGAATTTCTTCCTCTAAAGCACAACTTCGTATTACTTGATCTAAGCATAACTTATGCAAGTATGGGTCATCCCACTGGTAGCTTCTAACATCATAAAGAAATTTCTTTTTATTTCAACTCAGGTGGTAGCAATCCACTTACTAAGTAGTTAGCAAAATCTGCATACAATGGAGATCCTAATTGTTGCAGCATATGTGCCTGCTGTATTACTAACAGTTCTTCATTAAGAAAAGTTTTAGTGATGTTTTTGTCAATGTGCTTGCGTCTGCTTCTAACCTAGACAGATGGTCAGCTACATGATTTTCAGTCTTATTTCTATCTTTAATTTCCAAATCAAACTCCTAAAGCAATAAGATCTATCTTATTAATCTCGGTTTAGCATTCTTAATTGAGATTAGGTGCCTGATGGTTGCATGATCTGTGTACACTTTCACTTTAGTACCAACCAAGTAAGCTCTAAACTTATCGAAAACAAATACAACTGCTAGTAACTATTTCTTTATAGTGGTGTAATTAATTTGAGCTTGAGTAAGAGTTTTGCTGGCGTAGTATATAGAGTGGAAAACTTTATTCTTCCTCTGCCTCACATTGATCCAACAGAATGGTCACTGGCATCACACATTAGCTCAAATGGTAGAGTCCAATCCGGTGTTATAACCACTGGTGCAGTGATCGAAGCTTTCTTCAATTCTCCAAAGGTTTGAAGACAATCTTTATCAAAATGAAAAGGCTTGTCATGTTATACCAATGAGCAGAATGGTTAAGCTACTTTGGAAAAGTCTTTTCTGAATCTTCTGTAAAATCTAGTATGACCAAAAAAACTTCTAATCCCCTTGATTGAAATGGGAGGTAGCAATTTATCTATCACTTCTATCTTCGCTTTATTTACCTTTATGCCACTCTTGGACATCTTATGACCTAACACTATGCTTTCTTGCACCATGAAGTGATATTTTTTCTAATTGAGTATTAAGTTGGTCATACTATCAGTATATGTCTCTCCAAAGATTGAGAAATCATCCATGAAGATTTCTAATGTTGGCTCCACCATATCCGAAAAAATAGACATCATAGATCTCTGGAAAGTTGTTGGAGCATTACACAAACCAAAAGGCATCATTCTAAAGGTAAAAGTTCCATAAAGACAGGTAAATGTAGTATTTTCCTAATCCTTTAAGGCTATAGTAATTTAGTTGAAGCCTGAATACCCATTTAGGAAATAATAGTATTGTTTTCCAGCAAGTCTGTCCAACATTCGATCTATAAATGGAAGTGGGAAGTGATCCTTTTGTGTGGCTTTGTTGAGCTTCCTATAATCCATACATACCCTCCATCCAGTCACCGTTCTTGTATGAACAAATTCATTTTTTTATTTGCTATCACTATTATTCTTCCCTTCTTTGGAACTACAAGGCTCTTTTCTTGCTTTTCTGTCGCTATCACTGCTATAGTCCATCCAATTACTTTTTTGTATTTCCCAAGCACATCTACCAAGCTCCTTTCTTGATTTGTATCCAAAGTAGATGAAATAATTACATGAAGTGTATTATTCTGACCAATAAAAACAAATTTCAAATGTGAAGGAGCTGATCTAATATATGGTGAAGTTGCTTTTACTTCCATGTTTGAAAGATTTAGAGGTTCAATAAATCAGCTATGTTTGTTAGATTACATTTCTCCTATCCAATCTATCTGATTTGCTACAACATCTTCTTCTTCAAAGATTTCAAAGGTGGCAGCTTCATTAATCGTGTTACTGTAGCATTTATTTATTCTATCTGCTACAGCAAACTTCACAACACTCAGGAAATTACAATCTTCTGCCTCATTAGGGCTCTTCATGACTTGTTGGTCATTTACCCTCATTGTGAGCTCTCATTTCTATACATCTATCAGAGTCTTCTCGATCGCTACAAAAGGTCTCTGAAGTATAATTGGTACCTTTTTATCAGCCTCAAAGTCTAGTACAATGAAATCCACTGGAAATATGAATTTGTCAACCTTCACCAATACATCCTCAATCTTTCCTTCAGAGTATGCATGAGATATGTCAGCTAATTGTAGAGTGACTATTGTTGGCTTGCACTCTCTTACTCCCAATTGCTTAAATACAGATAATGGCATCAGATTAATGTTGGCTCCCAAGTCACATAGCACTCTGCCATTGTACTTAGTTCCAATTGAACATGGTATTGTGAAGCTTCCTAAATCCTTTAATTTCTAAGGGATCTTACTTTGAAGCATGTGACTGCATTCCTGTGTTAAAACAATAGTTTTAAATTCTCCTAACCTTTTTTTTCTTGCCAAGATATCTTTTAGAAATTTCATATAATTAGGAACTTGCTCTAATGCTTCCATGAAAGGTATGTTAATGTGTACCTGCTTCAGCACTTCCAGGAATTTGCTAAACTGTTTGTCTTATTTTTGTTTCTAGAATCTCTGTGGGAAAGGGGGTGGATGCCTAAATTGCTAGGCAACTTCAGGAGGTACCAATCTCTGCTCATTTGATTTATTGTAAGTTGTCATCACTAGTGTTGCAACTTCTTCAGCATTTATTGGTTTATTCCCTCCCAAAGTTGTTGTAGCTTAATCACATCACCAGTATCTTGGTGGCTGGGTTGCTATAACATGCTCTCATCTTGAGGTGGTTCTTGTGAGGATTTAAGTTCCAACATTTTGTTAGTGACATCAATAGGGATATCAATATTCTTTCTAGATCTTAGGTTGATTACTCTATAATGTTCTTTTCCCTCTCTTCTTGGATCTTATGTATTGCTGGGTAAACTTCCCTGAGATCTGCTACTCATTGCTGTGGCAAGTTATCCAATTTGGTTTTCTAGGTTTCTTAAAGATACAGCTTGACTTTCCCCAATTGCTTCATTCTTTGCAATGTATTTCTTAATCAGTGTTTCCAATAAAGTAAGTGGATCATGGCTAGTGTATTTTGCCCTTGATTCTGTTGATGAAAACCAGGTGGTTGAGTATTTATGTTCTGTCCACTCAGTGCTGGAACATTTTGATTTTGATTGCTCCATGAGAAATTTAGGTGTTGCTCCTATCCAAGGTTGTAAGTATTTGAGTATGGGTTATTTTGAGACTGTCGATTGAAATTGCCCACATAGTTTACTGATGCTGGATTTTCTAGACAGTTGTCAAATACATGTTCCTCACCACAACACACGCAAGACAGTTCAACAACTTGCTTTACTATTGCAGGAGCAGAAGTCATGGCTCTCACCATGTTAGTTGTTGAATGTTAGAAAATGTATATTTATAAAGGAGAAAATCATCATTTTACACTTCAAGTTTTGCAAACACCCTTACTTTCATGTATTTAATCTTCTTGTCATTCAATTATGTGTGCTGTATTATAATTAAGTATTTTATGTATTTTAGAGACATTATAGTCATTTCATAATGAACGAGAGATCAGACGGCAAAACAGACATCACTTTTGAACTTAAGACGGTCAAAAACCATAAGAGGAGCATAAAAAGAAAAATGACATTGTTGACATGTACAGTACTGTCTACGTTACTGTTCATGACACTGATCACATAGACGGATAGATGACGTAGCATTGACCGATGAGGTGTCATGATCCTATTGGACTAAAATTCTTATGCACTGTTGATTGGTGATGTGGCAGTATTGTGCAAATTTTATTGAACTTGCAAGTGCACGAATCTAGTGTAGAATAAATCAATAGTGACGAGTATCGATCCAACGAGGAGGTGGAATTTAATTATGTGTAAAATTAATTTTTTTAAATTGGTGGTTGGATTTGTGGTGAAAGTGACTTAGATTATCCTAAAATTGGAATTTAAACGACGAGAATAAATTGAATAGAAATCTATTGAAATAACGTACTTGGGTATCTGGTTCCATATCAACATGCACCATGGTCTAAATATTCCTTATTAATGTCAATTAAATCATGACGGGGCAATCCACACCCTATGAACCATACTCTAATCAATATGGTGCTAAAAGCTTATCGTGCTAAATAATAATAACCTTGTACTAGAGAGCTAGTGAAACCAAAGTGGTATGTAGACAAGATTATTATTATTAGTTGACGAGAAGTCAAAACATCCACAAAAACTAGAGGAGAAGAGAAAATAAATTTACCAAATAAAGCCCATGACATATGTTGAGATTTCACCTTCAACGCAAGCTTGAAAGAAAATTAGCTACTCATAATTGAAATAAGGGCAAAAAGAAAATTTATTAAAATACGTAGAAAATATAAGATGGAGAAGCAATTACAGAAAATGGAGTTCAAAAATGGTTTCAAAGATACTAAATTAGGGGGAGGGGCCCCCTTTTTATGGATACATTGAGTAAATCATGGCCATCAGATTAAAAACAGTTTAGACGCTTAGGATTGCGCCACACATCAGTTAACAGTACGCGGTTTGACCATGCGGTTTGAACAGTAATAGATTTGACCCGGCTTGAACAGTGACGCGGTTTGGTTGAAAATAATCATGTGTAATATATGTACCGTACACGAGACTTTTGGTCCACTGATATGCTCCCACGTCATCGATCAACAGTATATAAGAATTTTAGTCCAACATGATTGTGACACCTCATCAGTCAATGCCACATCATCGATTAATGCCACGTCATTGATCCGTCTATATGAACAGTGTCGTGAACAGTAACGTAGACAGTACCATACATGTGAACAGTATCGTACATGTAAATTGTGCCATTTTTCTTTTTATGCTCCTCCTAAGGTTTTCAACCGTCCTGAGTTCAAAAGTGATGTCCGTTTTACTGTCTGATCTTTCGTTCATTGTGAAATGACCATAATGCCCTTAAAATATATAAAATACTTAATTAAAATAAAATACACGTAATTAAATGACAATAAGCTTAAATACATAAAAGTAAGGATGTTACTAAGATTTAAAATGTAAAATGACGATTTTCTCCTTTATAAATATACATTTTCTAACACTCAACACACCCCCCCAACTAGCTTATTTTGCTAGTCCCTAGGAAATAAAGCGAAAACAAAATTCAAATCCAAAATAATTTTTTTTTAACTATCATGTTTATTCAATCAGACTAATGATAATAATAAAATAAAAGTATAAGTATTATCTTCAGTCTAAAGAAACATCAAACCCACATCAACCATCCACATGAATCGGCCCAGTAGACTTTGTTACAGCTACTTTCAAGAATGACATGTTAAACCCTAAACCCAATAAAGAAATTAATGAATAGTTACTCCAATGAATGGTAATTGAGAGGAAATAATAAAGAAATGATATCACATGCTCTCACCAAGATGATAAAAATATGCCCCTAGCGTAGAAATAATATAATCTCAAGTTAAATAAAAATATTAGTGAATCCAATTTATTTATTTATTTTTATGCATCACTACATCTTTTTAGCTCATATAACTAGATTTTACTTCAGATTACAGTTCCATAAAATCAAGAAGGACTTTTATTAGGACGTAACGTAGGCTAGGGACATGGCTAACAAAGGAGGGGAAATAAGGAAAACAAAGTGTATGTTTGAGAAAAATGCAGAGATTTTTTTGTTTTTTATTTTTTTTTGCAAGGTGGATTTCACCTATTATTATGATTATTATTTGAAACAACAATTTTTATTTTTTATTTATTTTTGCTTTTGTTTGGCACAACGTCACTGAACAAAATAATTATTTACATTTTTGTCAACATAAATAGGTTATGGAACTTATAAGACATCGGATAATACTCCAAATCGGAGTGGGTCAAGATGATAAGTTGACAAAGAAAATATTTTTTTCTATTATTTTAAGGCTCAAAAGAGTTAACTATGGATATTTCACAAAAGAGATGGCTAAAAAGGCTTAATGAATCAAAGATGGCCTTTCCATTATTTTTTAGGGCACTAAAGAATCTTCCATATCTACTAGTTAGATGGGCCTTCAGATGTAGCAACACACATTTTTTCTTTTTTCTTTTTTTTAATTTTACAATAATTTTTTTTAGGGTTAACTCAAAAGAATCTAGAAATCATGTATAAAATAATAAACTTCTAAGCTGTATAAAGAATGGGCAAAAGGGTTACTCTCTAAGAAAAATAATAGGCTCAAAAACTCACTTAATACTTATTATGACATGTTCATTCCTTCAAGCAACTCATATTTGTCTCCGACATCAACATGTAAAGTAGCAAACATAGCGTAACATCACTTAAGACCAAAGATTACAAATACTAAAATTTGAAATTAATCATGTCATCCAATGTTAAAACAAATCACGCAATTTTTTTAAACAACATTCTACTCCCCAACCTATTCTAAACATGAAAGGAAAATATGCATGCAAAAATGTAAAAATGATTCAGAAAAACTAATTAGAAAGTTACACTTAAAATGATAGAAAAAGAATTTTTATTTTTTTAACGAAGAAGATGCGTTTCTAGAGTAACTACACTCTATATTCAGCCATCTTCAACACAAAAAGTTAGCAACAATTAGTTTCTACAACAAAAAATTAGTAAAAACTTAACCAAGATTCCACAATTGTCGATTATTCTCTCCCCCTAACCAGAACAAAACATTGTCCGTAATGTTTTAAAGGAAAAAAGTAGAGTTTAGAAGACATCACCTGTGTGGTGCAACACAGAAGAAACTATTTACAAGCGGAGAGTTAAATGTAATTTGTACTTCTTACTGCGGCTACTGTTACAATCATTATTTGGACGCTCCAACATAAAGGTCCAAGGGTCTGGTTTCAGCTTATAAGCTTGTAATAGATCAAGTAGCTCATTAGCAATGTTAGCACAAATAAAAAGCTTTTTCGCATTGGAAGGAATGAAATAGTTTTTTATTGCATGGTTAAGAAATGCGATGAAGCCTTCATAAAAATTATTGACATTTAACAAACCGATGAGTTTCTGGTGAATGTGCATATGGGCTCAAGATGCTTGTATGATAAGTGCCTCTAATGTTGTAAGATCTCTTGGAAGGAAAATAAAAGGATCAGCATGATTAAGCATTTCAGTTATTTTTTCTTGCGTACCTGAGATGACTAACTCTTCTCCAGTCGGTGAGTTAGACAAACTGCCCCAAGATTTTAGGACTCTTGGGATGATGCCTATCACTTGGCTTCCTCTAACAAAAGCATCTTCTAAAACTAATTTTGATAACCCTCGGTTACCTCCTTCATACATTAAGTGTAATTTTCTCTATGCTATGCTTCGACCAAGATCTACTGCTGCCTCAACGAATTCTTTATGTTTGCTATAGTTAAATTCAGAAAGTATACAAATGTTCTTAAATTGTCCATTGTGAGTAACTGCCATTGGAATATTTCTTAAAAATAATTTGTGAGTGCTCAACGAAAAGTCTTATTTAAGAATTTTGGTGACGGTGGATCACAATTGTATATGATGTGGCATGTCAATGTCAAATAATGTGTAAAACACATGGCTCGTGAATCAAAATGGAAACAGTAAAAAGAAAAAAAATAAAATTATTAAAGACAATAATGGAAAAGATAAAATAACAGTGAAATAAAATAACAGTGAAGTAAAAGGATATTTACAAGTAGTTACGACTGTGGCTCACATCTTCCTCTGGTTTTACGTCCAGAAACGGTTTTAACACCCTCTATGGGTCGAGTATAGGCTTTCTATCCAGTTTTCTTATAAACTAGTAAACAGGGTCGTTTATAATCAAATTCCTGAGACTATATTGTGCATGCCCTTTCTGGAATAATGACCATAACTGAAGAATCGCTCTTTGCACATATCCACTGAAATGCGTTTCAAGAGAAAAGGATATCATCCAATGACTCCTTATTCAAGCCATCCCTAAAGAATTGAATCTTATCTTCTATGTTATTAGACACCATTCCTAAAGAACATGGTTTTTTTATCACAACTCATTCTAGCACACTTATAACAAGCAACAAAAATTCTCCGAGCTCTTCGTTTTTGTGCATAATTTCTTTTACCACAACCAGGCATGTATGCAATGAATTTTGGAGGTAACTCACTTGCCGATCATACTTTAGCCTCGATTAATCAACAGATGTCAACAAGTGTGTTATTCCTCATGAGTAATCGCATGCGTTTGGACCGAGCTTTGTAGATTGTAAGGAGGGCATTCTGAGGAAGTGAAGGGAATCGATTATGAAGCTTTTGCTAGAGTCTCGTTTCTGTCCATACCTTCGCCTCAGAATATCAGTTATTATGGAAAACTGAAGTAATCGACTTGATTGTCCCAAAGTACCGTTATCCTCCACTTCACCAGGGTAACAAACTAAAGCATACAAAAAAAAATGAACTAAAACACAAAAAGGAAAATTAAAATTGCCCTCTTAGTGAATTTACCTCAAGCTCCAACTGGATGTTGTAGACACTTTCCTCAATGTCTCTGAGTTGGCTTTCTAAATCCTCAACAAAGGATGCTAACTCTAGTTGTTGCCGAGCCTAAATACGATGTGTTTTACAATATCAAATCTGCTTTTTGAGATGAGATTTTACACGTTGAAGTGATTTAAGGATGTTCAGGAGGAACTGTTTAGCTATGATACTCATGCTTAACAATGATAAGAGAAAACTTAATGGTTAAACAAACACACTTATACAAAAATAATTTTAATTAGAAAAGAATAATAAAAAAAGAAAAAATCAAATCACCAAAAAAAAAGAAAAAAACTCAATTCAAATTTGGTGGGTCACTCAAATTTATTTTGGTGTCCTCACCATGTGGTTGGTACTCTAGATATGGCTTTAATCTTTGACCATTAACTTTAAATGTGACACTATTTTTTGGGTCCTTAATTTCAATTGTCCCATGTGGAAAAATAGTATGAACAATAAAGGGGCCAGACCATCAATAGCGTAACTTACCTGGGAATAGGTGCAAGCGAGAATTAAATAAAAGCACTTTCTGACTTGGAGTGAGATTTTCTCATAATTTGCTTCTCATGAAAGACTTTCATTCGTTACTTGTAAATCTTGGCATTTTCCTATGCATCATTGCGAATTTTTTCAAGTTCTTCCAGCTGTAATCTTTTTTCTGAGCTGGTTTGCTGCATGTCAAAGTTGAATTTCTTGATGGCTCAATGTGCACGATGCTTGAGTTTTACAGGTAGGTGGCAAGCTGGGGTCGCCACTTTGTGAGTGATTGAATACTTTGTCAAAAGAGTTTTGAATGCTTTATTATAAAAGTGGGCTCCACCATCACTGATTATTCCTCGAGGGAATCCAAAACGTGAAACAATATTACTTTTCAAAAATCCTATCACCACATTGTGATCATTAGTTCTGCATGGAATTGCTTCTACCCATTTTGATACATAGTCAACAGTAACCAATATGTATTGATGGGCAAAAAAAAGGGGAAAGGGTTCCATGAAGTCGATACCCCATACGTCAAAAATCTCAACCATTAAAATTGGATTTAGTGGCATCATACTCCTTCGTGTAATGCTCCTCATTCATTGACACCTATCACATGAAGAACAGAAAGTGTAAGAGTCTCGAAATATAGTTGGCCAATAGAAACTATATTGTAAAACTTAGTCACTATTTTCTTAGCGTTGAAATGGCCTCCACAAGCTTGTTCATGGCAGAATAAAAAGATATTCTAAATTTCACTTTCTGGGACACATCGTCTAACAATTTGATCTACATAATACTTGAACAAATACGGGTCATCCCAAAAGAAATTCTTTATTTCTACAAAAACATTTGGCCTTGTCTTGCTCGGTCTAATGCTGTGGAGGTTGACCTGTTACCATGGTAATACTTCCACACTCATTAATTGTTCATCTGGGACTGACTCATTCAATCAATTGTTCATCTGGGAATGACTCATTCAATGTTAATGGTTCTGTTATTGTGTCAAAATAGAGACGAGGGAGATGGTCTGTCACAACATTTTTCTGTGCCTTTCTTATCTTTAAATTCCAAATCAAATTCCTACAAATGTAACACCCAATGAATTAGTCTAGCTTTTGCATCTTTTCTTGTGAGAAGATATTTAAAAGCAGCATGATCCATAAATACAAGTATTTTACAACTAATGAGATAAGATTGAAATTTCTCTAATGCAAACACTACTACTAGCATTTCTTTTTCAGTAGTTGAATAGTTCAACTGTGCATCATTTAATGTCATACTAGCATAGTAAATAACATGGGGAATTCGATCAATTCTTTGTCCTAATACTGCTCCTACTGCATAATCAAATGCATTACACATGAGCTCAAATAGTAAGCTCTAGTTTGAGGGCTAAATGATGGGTGATGATGTCAACAACTGCTTTAATTTTTCAAACGCCACAAGACATGAATCATTAAAGATAAAAGGTACATCCTTAGCAAGTAGATTACATAAGAGTTTAGAAACTTTGCTAAAATCTTTAATGAAACGTCGATAAAAACTAGTATGCCCAAGGAAAAATCTTACTTCTCTAATTGTTTTAGGTGGAGGAAGATTGGAAATGAGATCCACCTTGGCTTTGTCAACCTCAATACCTTTGCTCGAAATGATATGACCGAGAACAATACCTTGTTTTACCATAAAATGACACTTCTCCCAATTCAAGACTAAGTTCTTCTCGATACATCTCTGCAGAACTAGTGTTAGATGATGTAAATATTGATCAAACTAATAACCAAAGATAGAAAAGTCATCCATAAAGACTTCAAGGAATCGTTCAACCATATCAGAAAAATGCTCAACATGTATCGTTGAAATGTAGTAGGTGTATTACATAATCCAAATGGCATCCTCCATGCAAAAGTTCCAAAAAGACAATGTGAAAGTAGTTTTTTCTTGATCTTTTGGTACTGTAGGAATCTGATTATATCCTGAGTAACCATCTAAAAAGCAATAATATTCATGGCCTGCCAATCTATCAAGTATCTGATCGATAAATGGTAAAAGAAAATGGTCTTTACGTGTGACAGAATTCAACTTTCTATAATCAATGAATGCACGTCATCCTATAGTCACTCTAGTTGGTATCAATTCATTATCCGCATTGGTAACTACTGTGACTCCTAACTTTTTAGGGACAACTTGTACAGGACTGACCCATGAACTATCGGAAATGGGGTAAATGATACATTCATCTAATAGCTTAAGGACTTCAGTTCTAACAACTTTTTTCATATTAGGATTTAATCGACGTTGCATTTCCCTAGTAGATTTAGTATTTTCATCAAGGTGAATGTAATGCATGCAGTCTACTAGGTTTATACCTTTGATGTCTTCTATGGTCAATCTTAATGTTCCTTTGTGCTCTTTTGACATATCTAACAACTTACCTTTTTGTTTGTCATTTAGGGATGATGAGATGATTACTGGTAAAGTGCTTTCTTCTCTCAAAAATGCATATTCTAATGTTTTAGGTAATGATTTGAGCTCGAGTTTCAGTGGTGATTCTGATGATAGAATGAGTTTCTTCTTTTATGGTGCTAGTTGTTCAACTCTTGACTTCCATGCATTAGTGTCCATGGATGGCGCTAAGTCAAGTAGGGCGTTGACCTCATCGACCGATTTGTCAATATCAAAATCCAAACCAAAGTGAGTTAAACATGTTTGTAAAGGATCATCACTAAGGTTTGAAACAAAAGTATTATCAACTAATACTTATATTAAATCCACATCAACAATACCATCATCTGCATTGTGAGGTTGTTTGGTAATATTGAAGATGTTAAGCTCCATAGTCATGTTGCCAAAGGACAATCGCATATTTTCAGTTTTGCATTGAATGTGAGAATCGACGGTTGCCAAGAAAGGTCGGCCTAGGATAATGGGGATGTGCTTCCTTGAATCTTGTATTGGTTGAGTGTCAATGACAATGAAATCAACAGGAAAATAAAAATTGTCGACTTAGATAAGTACGTCCTCCACAAGACCAGAAGGTATTTTTTGTAGACCGATATGCAAGCTGCAACACCATTGGAGTTGGGTGTAATTCTCCCAGTTCAAGTTTCACGAATATAGAGTAAGGCAACAAATTTACACTAGCTCCTAAATCTAACAAAGCATTCTCAATTGTGTGGTTCCCTATACTATATGAGATAGTGGGGGAGTCTGAGTCTTTACATTTCAGAGGAATTTTGTGTTGGAGTATAGAATTAACATTTTCTGTTAAAAATGCCTTCTTTTGAACATGAATATTTATCTTTTTAGTACAAAGGTTTTTAAGAAACTTGGCATAAGATGGAACTTGTTTTATAGCATCAAGTAAAGGGATGTTAACACTTGCCTGTTTGAAGATTTCAAGAATCTCACCTGTAGATTTTCCCTTCTTTTCTTTAGCTAACCTATGAGGAAATGGAGCTTTGGGAACATATTCTCGCGGGTTGGTTTCTTTTTTCTCTTCTGATAGTGTCCTCAACATTCACAGGTACAATTTGATTTTCTTTTGTCAGTGGCATCTCCACTTTGTTGTCGACTTCTTTTCCTTTTTGCAAAGTCATGACTACTTTGACATTTCCATGCTGCTGTGGTGAATTGGTACTTACTTCATGTACTCCTTTAGGATTAGACACTGGTTGACTTGGAAACTTGCCTTTTTTCAACAATCATTGCCAAGGTCTGAACTGAAGAACCAAGTTGGCCTACCATTTTCTTGAGGCTTAAAACTGATTGGGCTTGTGAGTTGAAGCATGCTATTATTTCATTTCATAGTCCATCAATGGTGCGGTTCTTTTGTTCAATCGTGGAGTGAGTAGCATTCTTGAAATTCTAGAATGCATCCTCCCATGGTCCGGGTTGAGAGTAGTTTTGGTTCAAATTGTATGGTCTAAATGATGGCTGAGAGGCCTGAGGATTTTAAGGAATTTGTTGTATTGGTGGAGCTGGAGCTGCTAGTTTATTTTGTTAGAATCCTTGAGACCATGAAAAATTTGGGTAGTCTCTCCATCCAGGGTTATATGTGTTGAAGTATAAGTTTTAATTTGATGGCTTTTTCATTACACCTATAGCATTGGCTTGATCTGAGTATGAGTCATAGTCATGTGGCTCTGTTGATTTAGCAGTCGATAACGATGCTATTTGTCGAGCGAGACCTTTAACCATCTATTTGACTTCTTTGATTCCCGAAGTTGACTCGCCAATGTGAACCTCATTCATTCCTTTAATTCTTTTAGTATTCCTGAATGATCGACTCCGTGGTTGGAAATTATCTGCTTATCGCTAAAAGAATTCCCAAATTTCGGATGCACTTTTTGACATCAGCTCTCCTCCACTTGTTGCCATTAGTCATTCTTGCACATTCGGTAATAATCCATCAAAAAAATATTGGCATTGGTGTCATTTTTCGTACCCATGATTTGGACACTTTAAGAGTAGCCCATTGAATTACTCCCATGTTTCGGAAAACTGCTTGTCTTCTCTCTGGGTAAACACTGAGATTTCCCTGAGAATGGCATTGGTTTTATGCACTGAAAAATATTTATTTAAAAATTTTGTTACCATTTATTCCCATGATGTGATGCTATTGGCATGCAATGTATTTAGCATTGCATCTAAAAGATTCTCATATTTAAATGTTTGACAAACAACA
Source organism: Citrus glauca (assembly GCA_029633175.1). NCBI lineage: Eukaryota > Viridiplantae > Streptophyta > Magnoliopsida > Sapindales > Rutaceae > Citrus > Citrus glauca. Next base: position 18,294,629 of record JAQOOD010000002.1, on the reverse strand, counting down.
TGAAAATCATTCAAATGATTATATGGGTCATCATTTTCTAGGCCATAGAATGTTGGGAGACAATTTAGCATACTAAATTTTAAATTGGGTATCTTATACATGATGTGCTCAAATTAGCTAAGGGACTAAAGTAGTCCTTAAATGACCTCTCTTGTGGTGCTTGTTGTTGCAAATCCATTTTATTTTTAACGTGTTTGTGTGTGCGTGGTGTTTTTTCTAGTTTAAGGGCAATATGTTTAAGATTAGGTAATAATGGCCTACGACCATGCATGCAAAAAGTAAAAAATAAATGGGAACAAAACAACTACAAATAAAGAAAAATGAGAAATTATGATACTAATCTTATCGCGCTATTACAACCTTACTATAAAAATATACAAAAAATACGTGAAATAAATTAACTAAAAAATTAGTAAGATAAACCAAAATTACAAAGAAAATAATAACTTAAAAATTAAATTACAGAATTTTAAAGAAGAGCAAAAGAAATGAAATATTAACCTCTAAATGCATATTCACTTTTTTTCCTTTTTTAATAAGAAAAAAATACAAGAAAATAAATAAAAGAAATTATTCACAAAAATTAATTATACAAATTAAAATAACTTACATCCCCGGCAACGGCGCCAAAAACTTATTGGGCAAATTTTATTGAACTCGCAAGTGCACAAATCTATCGTAAAATAGATAAATGATGACGAGTATCGATCCCGCAAGGAGGTAGATTTTAATTATGTGTAGAATTTATTTTTCTAAATTGGTGGTTGAATTTATAGTGAAAGTGACTTAGATTATCGTAAAATTAGAATTTAAATGGCGAGAATAAATTGAATAGAAATCTATTGAAATGATGTACTTGACTATCTAGATCCGTATCAACATACACCATAGGCTAAATATTTCTTATTAATGCCAATTAAATCATGAGGGGGTAATCCACACTTCATGAACTATACACTAATTAATATGGTGCTAAGGGCTTATCATGCCAAATAATAATAACCTTGTACTAGAGAGCCGGTGAAACCAAGACGGCTATCTAGACAAGATTATTATTATTATTTGTCGACAAGAAGTCAAAACATTCACAAAAACTAGAGGACAAGAGAAAATAAATTTACTAAATAAAGTCCATGACACATGTTGAAACTTCACCTTCAACCCAAAGCTTAAAAGAAAATTAGCTACTCATAATTGAACTAGGGGCAAAAAGAAAATTTATTAAAATACATAGAAAATACAAGATAAAGAATGAATTACAGAAAATGGAGTCCAAAAATGGATTCAGAGATGCTAAATTAGGGGGGAGGCCCCTTTTTTACAGATACATTAAGTAAATCATGGTCATCGCATTAAAAACAGTTTGGACGCTTAGAATTGCGCCACGTCATCAATCAACAGTATGTGGTTTGAACAGTAACATGGTTTGACCTAGCTTGAATAGTGATTCGGTTCGGTTGAAAATAATCCTGTGTAATGCATGTACCGTACACGAAATTTTTGATCCACTGATATACTGCCACATCATCGATTAACAGTGCATAAGAATTTTAGTTCAACAGGATCGTGACACCTCATCAGTCAATGCAACATCATCGGTCAAAAGTGATGAGTTCAAAAGTGATGTCCATTTTGCCGTCTGATCTCTCGTTCATTGTGAAATGACCATAATGCCTCTAAAAGATATAAAATGCTTAATTAAAATAAAACACACGTAATTAAATCACAAGATGTTTAAATACATAATAGCAAGGGTGTTAGTAAGACTTGAAATGTAAAATGACGATTTTTTCCTTTATAAATATACATTTTCTAACACTTAACAAGCAGCATGTTAGTGGACCAAAATGATGCGTATGGTACATGCATATACACATGATTATTTTCAACCAAACCATGTTACTGTTCAAGCCGGGTCAAACCATGTCACTGTTCAAACCGTGTGGTCAAACCGCGCACTGTTGACTGATGATGTGGTGCAATCCTAAGCGTCCAAATTATTTTTAATCAGATGACTATGATTTACTCAACGTATCTATAAAAATGGGCATCCTCCCCCTTAATTTGATATCTCTAAATCCATTTTTAGACTCCATTTTCTGTAATTCCTTCTCTATCTTGTATTTTCTATGTATTTTAATAAATTTCTATTTTGCCTCTAGTTCAATTATGAGTAGTTAATTTTCTTTCAAGCTTGGGTTGAAAGTGAAGTATCAACATGTGTCATGAGCTTTATTTGGTAAATTTATTTTCTCTTCCCCTCTAGTTTTTGTGGATGTTTTGACTTCTCGTCGACAAATAATAATAATATTGTCTAGACACCACCCTGGTTTCACCGGCTCCCTAGTACAAGATTTTATTATTTGGCACGATAAGCTCTTAACATCATATTGATTAGAGTATGGCTCATGAGGTGCGGAATAATTGGCACTACTAAGGAATATTTAGCCCATGGTGCATATTGATACAGATCAGATACCCAAATACGTCATTTCAATAGATTTCTCTTTAATTTATTCTCGCCATTTCAATTCTAATTTTAGGATAATTTAAATCACTTTCACCACAAATCCAACCACCCTCATAGAAAATTAATTCTACACACAATTAGAGTCAACCTCCTCGTGGGATTGACACTCGTCACATTAATCATTCTACAATAGATTTGTGCACTTCCAAGTTCAATAAATTTTGCACAAGTTTTTGGCCCCATTGCCGGGGAGGTAAGTTATTTTAATTCATAGAATTAATTTTCGTGAATAATTTCTTTTATTTGTTTTCTTATATTTTGTTATTAAAAAAGGAAAAAAAAGTAAATCTGTATTTAGAGGTAATAATTTCTTTTCTTTTTCTCTTCTTTAAAGTTTTGTAATTTAATTTTGAAGTTATTTTTCTTTGTAATTTTTCTTTATCTTATTAATTTATTTTTAGTTAATTTATTTCACATATTTGTTTTAATGTTTTTATAGAAAGGTTTTAACAACGTGATAAAATTAGTACCATAATTTCTCCTTCTTATTTATTTTTATTTATTTTGTTCTTATTTATTTATGTTCTTTTCATGCATGGTCTAAAGTCATTATTACCTAATCTTGAGCCTATAGAGCTTGAATTAGGAAAAATATTGCGCACACACAAACACGTTAAAAATAAAATGGATCTGCAACAACAAGCACCATCACATGAGAGGCCATTTAAGGACTAGTTTAGTCCCTTAGCTTATTTGAGCACATCATGCATAAGATACCCAAATATAGCTGCTAGGTGTTTTGAACTAAAACCCAGTGTGATAAATTATCTCCCAACATTCTATGACCTAAACAATGAGGACCCATATAATTATTTGAATGATTTTTCATTCTGTTTATTAAACATTTAGATGTGAGAATATTTCATATGATGATATTAAACTTAGACTATTCCCATTTTCTTTAAAAGATAGAGCTCGTTCATGGCTCAATACATTACCTGCCAACAGCATTAAATCATGGGAATAACGGTAACTAAATTTTTGAATAAATATTTCCTAGTGCATAAAATCAATGCTATTCGTAGGGAAATTTCCAAGTTTACCCAGAAAGAAGACGAGCAGTTTTTCAAAATATGGGAGCGATTTAATGGGCTACTCTTGAAGTGTCCACATGATAGGGATGAGAAATGGCACCAATGCCAATTTTTTTGGAGGGATTATTGCCGAATGTGTATGAATGACTAATGGCAACAAGTGGAGGAGAGCTAATGTCAAAAAGTGCATAAGAGATTTGGGAATTCTTCCAACGACAAGTGGATAATTCCTAATAACGGAGTCGATCGTTCAAGAACACTAAAAGAATTAAGGGAGAAAATAAGGTTCATATTGGCGAGTCAAGTTCAGAAATTAAAAAAGTCAAAGTGATAATGAAGGTCTTTCTCGGCAAATAGCATCGTTAACAACTACTAAATCAAGAGAACCACATGACCATGACTTATACTCAGATTAAGCCAATTCCATAGGTGTAATGAGAAAGCCATCAAATTACAACCCGTACACCAACACATATAACCCTGGATGGAGAGGTCACCTCAATTTTTTATGGTCTTAAGGATTCCAACAGAATGGACTAGGAGCTCCAGGTCCACCAATGCAACCAATTCCTCAAATTCCTCAAGCCTCTCAGCCACCATTTAGACCACACAATCAGAACCAGAACTACTCTCAACCCAAACCATAGGAGGATGCATTCCAGAATTTCAAGAATATTACTCACTCTACGATTGAACAACAAAACCGTACCATTGATAGACTATGAAATGAAATGAAAAAAGGCTTCAACTTACAAGCCTAATCAGTTTCAAGCCTCAAGAAGATGGTGGGGCAACTTGTTTCTTTAGTTCAGACCTTGGCAATGACTGTTGAGAACGGTAAATTTCCAAGTCAACCAGTGCCTAATCCTAAAGGAGTACACAAAGCAAGTACCAGTTCACCACAACAACATGGAAAGGTCAAAGCAGTCATGACCTTGTAAAAAGAAAAAAAAGTCAACAACAAAATGGAGATGCTGGTGACAAAAGAAAATCAAATTGTACTTGTAAATGTTGAGGACTCACCATTGGAAGAGAAAGAAGAAACTAACCCACGAGAATGTGTTCCCAAATCTCCATTTCCTCAAAGGTTAGCTACATGAAAGAAGGGAAAATTTACAGGTGAGATTTCTGAAATCTTCAAACAGGTAAGTGTTGACATCTTTTTACTTGATGCTATAAAACAAGTTTCATCTTATGCCAAGTTTTTTAAAGATCTTTGTACTAAAAAGAGAAATATTCATGTTCAAAAGAATGCATTTTTAACAAGAAATGTTAGTTCTATATTACCCAACACATTGGAATATGTTTTTTTGGGTGAAGAAAGTACTCTGCCGCTAATCATCTCATCATCTCTCAATGACGAACAAAAAGGTAAATTGTTGGATATCTTAAAAGAGCATAAATGAGCATTATGATGGACCATAGTAGACATAAAAGGTGTAAACCCAGTAGACTGTATATATTACATTCACCTCGATGAAAATACTAAACCTACTAAGGAAATATGATGTCAGTTAAATCCTAACATGAAAGAAGTTATTAGAACCGAAGTCTTTAAGCTCTTAGATAAAGGTATCATTTACTCCATTTATGATAGTTCATGGGTCAGTCCTGTAGAAGTTGTCCCTAAAACGTTAGGAGTCACAGTAGTTATCAATGCTGATAATGAATTAATACCAACTACAGTAACTACATGATGGCATGTATGCATTGATTATAGAAAGTTGAATTCTGTTACACGTAAAGACCATTTTCCTTTATCATTCATCGATCATATGCTTGATAGATTAGCAGGCCATGAATTTTATTGCTTTCTAGATGACTACTCATGATATAATCAAATTCTCATAGATCAAGAGAAGACCACTTTTACTTTCTCTTTTAGCACTCTTACATATAGGAGTATGCCATTTAGATTATGTAACACACCTATTACATTTCAACGATGTATGTTAAGTATTTTTCTACTATAGTTGAACGATTCAAGAATGATTTTTCTGTCTTTAGTGATTCAGTTGATCAATGTTTACATCATCTAACACTAGTTCTGCAGAGATATATCGAGAAGAACTTAGTCTTAAATTGGGAAAATGCCATTTTATGGTAAAATAAGGTATTATTCTCGGTTACATTATTTCGAGCAAAGGTATTGAGGTTGACAAAGCCAACGTGGATCTCATTTCCAATCTTCGTCCACCTAAAACAGTCAGAGAAGTAAGATCTTTCCTTGGGATATTGGTTTTTATCGACGTTTCATTGAAGATTTTAGCAAAGTTTCTAGACCCTTATGCAGGAATTCGACCTGGAGTTTAAATATAAGAAAGACAAAAAATATTGTGGCAGACCATCTCTCTCGTCTCCATTTTGACACAATTATGGAATCATTACCATTAAATGAGTCATTTCCAGATGAACAATTAATGAGTGTGGAAGTATTACTTGGTATGCTGATATCGTTAATTATCATGTTATAAGTCAGCTTCCATAGCATTGGACCAAGTAAGACAAGGCCAATTTCTTTTGCAGAAATAAAGAATTTCTTTAGGATGACCCGTATTTGTTCAAGTGTTGTGCAAATCAAATTGTTAGACCATGTGTCCCAGAAAGTGAAATTCAGAATATCCTTTTATTCTGCCATGAACAAGCTTGTGGAGGCCATTTCAGCTCTAAGAAAACAACGACTAAAGTTTTACAATGTGATTTCTATTAGCCAACTATATTTCGAAGTGCTTACACACTCTATTCTTCATGTGATAGGTGTCAACGAATGAGGAGCATTGCACGAAGGAATATGATACCACTAAATCAAATTTTAGTGCTTGAGATTTTTGATGTATGGGGTATCGACTTCATGGGACCCTTTTTTTATTCTTTTGGCCATTAATACATATTAGTTACTGTTGGATACATATCGAAATGGGTAAAAGCAAGTCCATGTAGAACCAATGATCACAAGGTGGTGATAGGATTTTTGAAAAGCAATATTATTTCACGCTTTGGATTCCCTCGAGCGATAATCAGTGATGGTGGTGCCCACTTTTGTAACAAAGCATTCAAAGCTCTTTTGGCAAAGTATTCAAATCACTCACAAAGTGGCAACCGCATATCATCTGCAAACCAGTAGCTAAGTTGAGATCTCCAATTGAGAAATAAAGCACATATTAGAAAAGACGGTGAGGCCAGACATAAAAGATTAGTCATTAAGACTTGATGATGCATTATGGGCATATAGAATGGCTTTCAAGACCTTGATTGGGACGTCACCCTACAGGCTGGTGTATGGAAAAGCTTGTCACCTACCTGTGGATCTCGAGTAGCGTGCATATTGGGCCATCAAGAAATTCAACTTTGACATGCGACAACCTAGCTCAGAAAAAAGATTATAACTGGCATAACTTGAAGAAATTCGCAATGATTTATATGAAAATGCCAAAATTTACAAGGAAGGAATGAAATTCTTTCATGACAAGCAATTTATGAGAAAATCTTTAACTCCAGGTTAGAAAGTACTTTTACTCCATTCTCGCTTGTACCTATTCCTAGGTAAGTTACGCTCTCGATGGTTTGATCCCTTTATTGTTCATCCTATTTTTCCACATAGGGCAATTGAAATTAAGGACTCAAAGAACAGTGTCACATTTAAAGCTAATGGTCAAATATTAAAGCCATATCTAGAGTACCAACCACATGGAGAGGACACCGAAATAAATTTGAATGACCCACCAAATTTGAATTGAGTTTTTTTTCTTTATTTTCAGTGATCTAATTTTCTTTCTTTATTTCTTTTTATTATTCTTTTGCTAATTGAAATTATTTTTGCATAAGTGTGTTTGTTTAACCATTAAGTTTTCTCTTATCATTGTTAATCATAAGTGCCATAGCTAAACAGTTCCTCATAGACATTCGTAAACAACTTTAACGTGTAAAATCTCATCTTAAAAGGCAAATTCAATTTTGTAAAACACATCGTATTTGGACTCTACGACCACCAAAGTTAGTATCCTATGTTGTGGGTTTAAAAAGCCAACTCAGAGACATTAAGAGAAGTGTCCACAACATCCAGTTGGACCTCGAGGTAAATTCAATAAGAGAACGATTGAAATTTTCTTTATGTGTTTTAGTTTAGTTTTCTTTGTCTGTGTGCTTTAGTTTGTTACCCCGGTGAAGTGGCGATTAATAGTACTTCGGGACAATCAAGTTGGTTACTTTAATTTTCCATAAGAATTCATATTCTAAGGCGAAGGTATGCAGAGAAAAAACTACACTTGGTGTATAGAGGAGGTAACGGAGGGTTATCAAAATTGGTCTAAGAAGCTGCTTTTGTCAGAGGAAGCCAAGTGCTAGGTATCATCCTAAGAGCCCTAAAACCTTTAGGCAGTTTGTCTGACTCATCGACTAGAGAAGAGTTAGTCGTCTCAGGCATGCAAGAATGAATAACTAAAATGCTTAATCATACTGATGCTTTTATTTTTCTTTCAGGAGATCTTGCAACACTAAAGGCACTTATCACACTAAAATCTTGGGCACATCTGCACATTCACTAGAAACCCATCGGTTTGTTAAATGTCAATAACTTTTATGATGGCTTCATCGCATTTCTTAACCATGCAATAAAAAACTACTTCATTCATTCCAATGCAAAAAAAAACTTTCTATTTGTGCTCACACTGCTAATGAGCTACTTCATATGTTACAAGCATATAGACCGAAGCCAGACCCATGGACCTTTGTGTTGGAGCGTCCAAATAATGATGGTAACAGTAGCTGCCGTAACAAGTACAAATTAAATTCAACTCTCCACTTGTAAATATTTTCTTCTGTGTTGCACCACCCAGATGATGTCTTCTAAATTCTACTTCTTTCCTTTAAAACATTGAGGACAATGTTTCGTTCTGGTTGAGGGAAGGGAATAGTCGACAATTGTGGAATCTTGGTTAAGTTTTTGCTGATTTTTTGTTGTAGAAACTAACTGTTGCTAACTTTTTATGTTAACGATAGTTGAATATGGAGTATAGTGACTCTAAAAACGCATCTTCATCATTTGAAAAAAAATCAAAAAAATCAAAAAATCAGACATTTTCTTTTTTTTAATTAAGCTTTGATATTCATTATCTTCCTCCTTCTCCTTTATAAATATACATTTTTGAATTTTTGAGTCGAAGATGGCGGAATATAGAGTGTAGTGCCTATAGAAACACATCTTCTTAGTTAAAAAAAAAAAACTGTTTTCTTTTTCTATCATTTTAAGTGTAACTTTTCTAATTAATTTTTCTGCATTATTTTGACATTTCTACATGCATATTTTCCTTTCATGTTTAGACTAGGTTGGGGGTAAAATGTTGTTTAAAAAAAATTGTGTGATTTGTTTTAACATTGAATGACATGATAAATTTCAAATTTTAGTATTTGTATTATCTTTGTTCTTAAGTGATATTACGCTATTTTTGTTACTCTACATGTTGATGTCGGAGACAAATATGAGTTGCTTGAAAGAATGAATATGTCATAATAAGTACCAAGTGAGTTTTTAAGCCTATCATTTTTCTTGGAAAGTAACCATTTTACCCATTCTTTATATAGCTTAGCAGTTTATTATTTTATACACGATCTCTAGATTTCTTTTGAGTTAACCCTTAAAACAATTGTAAAATAAAAAAAGAAAAAAATGTGTGTTGCTACATTTGGAGGCCCATCTAACTAGTAGATATGGAAGATTATTTTGAGCTGATAACTCTAGGAAATGAGAGTTATTGCATCTATTCTAGACTTGAGTAAAGGCCATTTAGAAAGCAAATAATGTATTTTGATTACATTTTGGTGAACTTTTGCATAAACATTCATTTTAGTTGAGTCTTAACAAGTTTTGCTTGAATCATAGTAATTTGTGCTAAAAACAGGTTTTAATTTGTAGGTTTTAAATTCATAAAAGGATGGGGAAACATTAGGCGAGAAAGAGGAAGAAAGAAGATGATCACAAAAGAAGGAAATCACAATCAGAAATGACACAAGTGCTAGTGCGGATGTTAGAGCATCCAATGCTGCAGCAATCTGGGAGAAACGCGAGAGAAAATATAGGCACGGGTTGGAAATTAAATTACAATTTGCATGTTTCCTAATTAAAATACAGGCACGCGCATGGGCATTGCTCTGGAAAACCTAATTTGCAAATATATAAAGAAGGCATGCACCACATAGAAGCGGCCGTGGAATTAACATTCAAAAACAATTAAAAAGGCAAGAAGAAGATCAAGATTAAGGAGGGCTATTCGGCATCATTGAAGCACTGAGGAGGATCCTTAGACTTTCATTGTGCTCAACTCATATTATTTTTCTTCCTTTGATTGAGTGGATGTATTCTACGATCAGTATATTTATGTTTATTTTTTTCATTCAGAATATAAATTGAATTTACTTGTAGTTGAGGAACAAATAATCCAATAGGCTTTTGACTATTCTCAAATGATGTTATGATAATGCTGTAGCATTATACTTTAGTGGTTTTTGTGATATAATTGTTATTTCGGTTGACCACTCATTTAATAGTTTTAGTTAAGATAGAGCAGCAAAAGAGCATGTCTTAGCGGACATGATTCGAGTATTACTTGTTCTTAACTTGAGTTTCCTAGATTAGATTATCTTAAATCATATAAGAACAATGTTTGAAATTAAGATTTGTGATATCCTAGACATAGGTATTCACCTTGTAGGGTAGAGAGATTAAAGATCATAAAGCCATACATTAAATTTATGAGCAACTGGTCATTGTTAGTTGATTTAAAGGCATGAGATTTCCAACATGCAATAGTTGCGGATGCAAATTTGTTCTACCTAGTGCTGCAGCACTTATCATAACAACTAGTGCTAATTCGGTAAGCAACAGTCACCCCATTAGGAGAATTTGATCATTCAACTACTATATTCTCAATTGAACCTTGGACACATTTAATTAAGTTTATTTTATTTTGATATTGCTTTAATTCCCATATCTCACAATTATTATTTACGATAGAATTGTTTGGCAATTGTTTGTTTTAGTCTTTAGTTGACGTGCATTATTGTGATTGCTTTAACATTTTGAGTAACATCAATCCCTATGGAGATGATTTTGAACACTCATCACTTTATTACTTGTTATGTATACTTGCACATTGGCATTGATAATAATTGATTATACAAATGAACCAACAAGTTTTTGGCGCCGTTGTGAGGGATTGATTGTTTATTTTTGGAGTGTGAAGTAGATTACGATAACACCAAACCTAACTCAATTTATTCTATTGATTGGCAGATCAGTACGTGCTGTCACAAAAATAAATATGAGGTATTCCAATTCGATCCTAAGATTGAAAGGACTATCAGGAGATTGCGAAGAGAATAAAGAAATTCAAAGACTGCTTCAGGCATGAATAACTTGCAAGATGAGGGAAATTTGAACCCTCACGGACCTTTACATCTAGCAAACATTCAAGAAGAGCATAATGAATATGCTAACAGGAGAAAGCTAGGAAATAACAATATTATTTACATGGCGGATGACAGGGACCGAGCTGTACGAGATTAAGTTATATTAACTCCTCAAGTTGTCCATCTTAGCATCATCAGACCTGAAGTAGATGCTACTAACTTTGAGTTAAAACTAGTGATGTTTCAAATGTTGCAAACAGTTGGGCAATTCAATAAACTGCCAAATGAATATCCTCATCTCCATCTTAAATTATTCTTGGAAGTAAGCGATGCTTTCAAAATTGCTGGAGCAACGCAAGATGCCTTAAGGCTGAGGCTTTTTCCTTGTTCCTTAAGGGATCGAGCAAAAGCATGGTTAAATTCATTACCATCTGATTCTATCACTACATGGAATGAATTGGCTGATAAATTCCTACTGAAATATTTTCCACCGACAAAGAATACGAAATTACGGAATGAGATTACCTCATTCCATCAAATTGAAGATGAAAGTTTATACGAGGCTTGGGAAAGGTTCAAGGAATTGCTCAGAAAGTGTCCTCATCATGGTATTCCTTGTTACATTCAATTGAAAACTTTCTACAATGGGTTAAATCTGAGTAGAAGGTTAATGGTGGATGCTTAAGTAAATGGAGCTCTGTTATCCAAATCCTACACTGAAACTTATGAGATTTTAAAGAGAATTGCTAATAATAACTACCAGTGGCCTTCAGCTAAGCAACCAGTAGGAAGAGGAACAACAAAGAGACATAGCATTAACGCAATTACAGCCTTATCAGCTTAAGTAACTTCATTAACTAACATGGTAAAAGCCCTGATAGCTGCTCCAGTAACAGTAAAGCAAGTTACTGAACTTTCTTGTGTCTATTGTAGTGAAGATCATGATTTTGATAATTGCCCTAGAAATCCAGCCTCAGTAAATTATGTGGGTAACTGCAATCGAAAACCTTAAAACAACCCATATTCAAATACTTACAACCCAGGCTGGAAACAACACGCAAATTTCTCATGGAGCAATCAGAATCGAAATGCTCCAGTATTGAATGGACTAAGTAGAAACACACAACCACAACCACCTAGTTTTCGTCAACAAAGTGAAGGGCAAAATTATATTAATAGGGATTCAATCACTTTATTGGAAAGTATTAATCAAAGAGTACATTGAAAAGAATGAAGCAATTGTGCAGAATCAAGCTGTGTACTTGAGAAACCTTGAGAACCAAATGGGACAATTAGCTACAGCAATGAGCAGCAGAACTTAAGGAAGCTTACCTAGCGACACAGAAGATCATAGAAGAGAGAGCAAAGAACACTGTAAAGTGATTAGTCTGAGATCTGGAAAGCATGTTGTTATCCCAGTTGAGGTGACCAAAAATGGGATGGAAGGCATTTCAGCTCAAAATCCAACTCAAAAGGGAAGCATGTTACAGCAGACTCCCCATCAAGACATATGCAAGGGACCCAGCTGGAACAATTGCAAAAGCAAATCAACCAGATCTTGCTGACAAACAATTTACAACACCAGTAGCCACAATATGCACCAACTTAAACAAACAGAGTTTGGTACCTCCCAAATCTAACCGGCAGTTTAGACATCTACCCCCTTCCTTTAAAGGTTCCAGAAACAAAAACAAGACAAGCAGTTCAGCAAATTCCTGGAAGTGTTGAAGCAACTGCACATAAGCATACCTTTTGTAAAAGCTTTGGAGCAAATGCCAAATTATGTAAAGTTTCTAAAAGATATCTTGGCACAAAAAAGAAGGTTGGGAGAGTTTGAAACTATTGCTCTAACACACAAAAGCAGCCATATGCTTTAGAGTAAAATTCTCACAAAATTGAAAGATACAGGGAGTTTTACAATACCCTGCTCTATAGGGAATAGGTATGCTAGCAGAGCACTTTATGACTTGGGAGCTAGTATCAACTTGATGCCATTATCTGTATTTAAGCAGCTTGGAGTAGGGGAATGTAGACCAACAACTGTCACTCTGCAATTAGCTGACAGATCCCATGCATATCTTGAAGGAAAGATAGAGGATGTATTGGTGAAGGTTGACAAATTCATTTTTGTAGTGGATTTTATTGTGTTGGACTTTGAAGCTGATAAAGAGGTACTCATTATACTTGGCAAACGTTTTCTAGCAACTCAAAAGACTTTGATAGATGTGCAGATGGACCATGGCAGATATAAAGGGTATTAGCCCATCAATATGTATGCATAAGATCCTTTTAGAAGACTGTTCCAACAATTCGGTGGAGCACTATAGAAGGCTGAATCCTATTATGAAAAAAGTGGTGAATAAGAAAATTATCAAATGGTTAGATGCTAGAATCATATACCCAATATCAGACAGTTCATGGGTAAGCCCAGTTCAGTGTGTTCTTAAGAAAGAAGGGATAATAGTAATGGCTAATGAGAAGAATGAACTTATTCCCATAAGGACAGTGACTGGATGGAAAGTGTGTATAGATTATAGGAAGCTCAACAAAGCAACAAGGAAAGATAATTTCCCACTTCTATTTATAGATCAAATGTTAAACCTACTTGCTAGTAAATAATACTACTGTTTCATAGATAGGTATTCAGGCTACAACCAGATTGCTATAGCACCAGAGGATCAAGAGAAAACTACATTTACTTGTCCTTATGGAATATTTGCCTTCAGAAGAATGCCATTTGGGCTATGTAATGCTCCAACAACTTTTTAAAGATACATGATGTCTATATTTTCTGATATGGTAGAGCAGCCTTGGAATTTTTCATGGATAATTTTTCAGTTTTTGGAGAGACATATGGTAATTGATTATACAACTTGGAAGAAGTTATTAAAAGATGTGAGATGGAGATGACCAACTTAGTACTTAATTGGGAGAAGTGTCATTTCATGGTGCAAGAAGGAATAGTACGGGGTCACAAGATATCTAAGGATAGTATTGACGTAGATAAAGCCAAGATAGAGGTAATAGATAAACTGCCACCCCCAACCTCAGTAAAGAGTATTAGGAGTTTTCTGGGTCATGCTAGATTTTACAGAAGATTCATTAAGGATTTTTCAAGAGTAGCCAAGCCTTTATGTTCATTTCTGGAGCATGATAAACCATTTCACTTTGACAAAGAATGCCTTCAAGTATTTAGAGAATTAAAGAAAGCCTTAATCACTGCTACAATAGTTATATCTCCAGATTGGAATTTACCATTTGAATTGATGTGTGTTGCTAGTGATCATTCTGTGGGAGCAGTATTAAGGCAAAGAAAGGATAAGGTTTTTCATTCCATATATTATGCAAGCAAAACTCTTACTCCAACTCAGATCAATTACCCCACTACAGAGAAAGAGTTGCTGGCAGTAGTTTTTACTTTTGACAAATTCAAAGCTTACCTGGTAGGTACTAAAGTAACTATTTACACAGACCATATAGCCATCAAATATTTAATTTCAAAGAAGGAAGGGCATCATTGAAACTTTTCCTGATGAACAACTGTTGGCAATACAGCAAGCACAGATATTGCAGCAGTCACAATCTCTATGGTATGCAGACTTTGCTAACTATCTAATAAGTGGGTTACTACCACCTAAGTTGAAGTTTCAAGAGAAAAAAAAATTTTCTTTATGATATTAGAAACTACCAGTAGGATGACCCATATTTATATAAGCTATGCTCAGATCAAGTAATAAGACGATGTGTTGCAGCAGAATAAATAACTCATATACCGGAGTCATGTCATGCTGTAGCATATGGAGGATATTTTGGTGGTCACAGAACAGCTGCCAAAGTTATGCAATCAGGTTATTATTGGCCAACTATTTTTAAAGATGCTTATGAATTTGTTAAATGTTTTGACAGGTGTCAAAGGACAGGGAACATAACCAGCAGACATGAGATGCCATTGACCAACATACTGGAAGTAGAAGTTTTTAATGTTTGGGGAATAGATTTCATAAGACCTTTTCCCCCTTCCTTTGGAAACTTATATATCCTTGTTGTTGTAGACTGTCTCTAAATGGGTGGAAGCTACAACATTACCTACCAATGATGCTAAAATCGTGGTGACTTTTCTTCAAAAAAATATTTTCTCTAGGTTTGGTACTCTTAGAGCAATTATTAATGATAAAGGCACACATTTTTGTAACAAAATCTTTGCTGCAGCAGTGATGAAATATAGAGTTTGACATAAGATAGCAACAACATGTCACCCACAATCCAATGGTCAGGCTGAAGTGTCCAACAAAGAGATTAAAAAGATCTTAGAAAACGTGGTGAACCCAATAAGGAGTGACTAGTCTTTACATTTGCATCACTCTTTATGGGCCTACAGAACAACATACAAAACCCCACTCGTCATGTCTCCTTACCGAATTGTTTATGGCAAGGCTTGTCATTTGCCCCTAGAACTAGAGCACAAAGCACACTGGGCACTAAAGAAACTAAATTGGGACATGCATGCTGTAATAGAACAAATGAAGCTTTAACTTTATAAGCTTGATGAATTAAGGCTGTTTTCATAAGAAAATGAAAAAATTTATAAAGAGAGAACAAAACATTGACATGACAAGCATATTCAACATAGGAAGTTCATCCCTGGTCAATTAGCGCTGCTCCAAAATACAAGACTAAGGTTGTTTCCGGGAAAGCTTAAGTCACGATGGTCTGGCTCGTTTAAGCTATTGAAATCTTACCCTCATGGAGCTATTGATTTTTTAGATGAACAAACGGGTCACGAATTCAAGGTTAATGGGCACAGAGTTAAGCATTACATACACCCAGCAGTAGAAGGGTCAAAGGAGGTGTTATCCCTTCAAGAACCCCATTATTGAGCAAAGACAGAAGGCTAAGCTGAAGGACCATAAATCAAGCACTTCATGGGAGGCAGTCCATTGAGGAAGCAGCCAAATCAATCCAATTTCGATATCCTTTGGTTTTATGGACAACTATTCCTCTTTACCATTTTATTTAATCTTGTTTTGCCATGTTAACCATTTATTTTTATCCTTTTACATTATTGCATTCCTTTTTTCGATTTACTTTAATCTACCGTATCTTAATAACTTTAGACTTAATTTTAGTTTGAAATAAGTGTGACAATTGAATTTCATATTGACAAGTGCAAGTATCTGGTGGCAGAATTCAGAGGACAATAACCATGTGTTAGACGCTTTGGTATGGATTCTGTACCTGTTGTTGGAATGGGCAAATGGGGGCTGTAGCAACAAATTTTTCGATTACAGTAAATTAAAGATTGGAGCCTTCACTTACCGTTGGAGATGAAATCGTGATAGATGGACACTCATATATGGATAGAAATTGCATAAACAAATGTCTAAAATCATAGCTTTAATTTCAATGACCGATAATTTTGGGATATGCACATTTAATTCAAATATTTTATTCCCTCAATTATCTCTAATGACTGTAGTTATCTTCAAATTACAGTTCACTATAAAAAGGAGTCTCTATGCTTACTGTCCACGCCACTGTTCCCTATCTCCTTCGCAAGTCCAACTCTCATAATTCTTTAACACTTCTTCTCTTTTGGCTCTCAGGAACAGTAGCCTAACTTTGTTACTGCTACAGCAATTCTGCTATATAAGAAAACAATGAGCCACCTCAAAGATCCATTACGATTCCAGAGTTACCATGTCAAAGAAAAATACAAAGAATTCATAGAGCCATGCAGGATTCTAGAATAAAAATGATTTCAATTTCCATACCAACTCACTGGAATTGTGAAAATAATTCATAATGCTGCAATAAAGCGAGGATGGCTAGAGTTTTGCAAATACCTTCGCAATCCTGTACTGCCAGTGGTAAAAGAATTTTATGCCAATTTGGTAAGCCCTGATTAGCACAACATCTGGGTAAGAAATACACTTGTCCTATTAGACTCTCGTGTTATCAACGCTTTTTATAACTTACCTACTGAGATTACTTGTGAGTATGTTAAATTTTATGATAAGTTAACCCCCAAAAACTGGACCACCATTTTCAAAACTCTTATCATTTAAGGGGCATCAGTATGTTAAATTTTATGATAAGTTAACCCCCAAAAACTGGACCACCATTTTCAAAACTCTTACCATTTAAGGGGCATCATGGGTTAACGAGGAAGGGGGTGTAGTTAATAGGATAGATTTGAAACCTATTGCTAAAGTGTGGGTGAAATTTTTGAAATCTAGACTTATACCCACCACTCACACTACTACGGTTTCACAAGAAAGATTGGTTTTGCTATATGTCCTTATTAGAGGACTCTTTATAGATGTGGGTAGCATCATTGCCAAAGAAATCTAAGAATGTGCAGCCAAAACTCATCAAACTGCTGCTTTGCCATTTTCTTCACTTATTACCAGCATGTGTATAGTTTTAGGTGTTTGTCTTGAAGCTAATGATGATCATGTCAAGAATGAGGGTGCTTTTACGGCACGAACAATTGAAAGATTCGCTGGCGAGAGTGCTGGAATAACCATTGAACCAATTGTTGTAACAGGAACACGACGAACTCTTGCTTTAGAACAAACCATCTCAGCACTCAACACCAGTATCAATCAATGTGTGGAAGCTCAACAGAGGGAAATGGTCGGTTTTGGAGCTATCTACAGCACCTGGATGAACAATTACACAAATTTACTGCATACCTGAAATACAATAATCGAAACTTCCCTGCTTTCCTGCTCCAGCAATACAATTTTGACACAAGCACCACAGGTGCTCCAGCAGAAACCAGTGAATAAGCCACTGCTTCAGATGAATCAGCAGAGCAAGCTGCAACTAAACCACCAGCAGAAGTTGACTCAGAAGATGCTAAACCATCTAACCCACCTGAGGATGGAGGTGACAAATCTGAGATAGATAGCTCCCCCTCAGAGGCAAAGGATAATTTAGAGCATGAACGTGAGGAACCACCCATCCTTACCCAATCTAAAACTAGGAAGCATCACATTATTCAAAAAGAGAAGAAAGACTTTGACGTGGAACCTCCTATTCCAGTCTTTGTAGGCAAAGGAAAGGCCAACGGTAAAGCAATAATAGCAACACCTCCAGCCTCTGATAATGAAATGGAGCAAGTTGATGCTAAGTTAGCTGCTGCAGCGGCTAGAGCCATGCCTACATCTGAGTAAGTCAAGCAACTACTTGAGGTAATAGCTACCATCACAGCCGAGGGCCAGGCAACTGACGCATTGACTCAAAAGACTCCATAATCAAGTCTTAGCCAGCCTATCCGCACCAGTCCAAGACAACCCAGTAAATGAAAAGGCAGTACATCTGTGGGTATTGCTACAGCAACCCCAGCCACAACTCCTCTCACTAGTCCTGCAGCAAAAAAGACAAAGACATTTCCAGCTACCTCCCCAAAGGCTTCACCAAAGGATAAGCTGTGCAGTGCCTCCAAGAAGCACTGATAACATCACATCATGGGCTGCAATTCCGACCACAGGGGAGTACTTTTCTCTTACTAGTTTTCTTCTTGTTCTGAAAAAACAAAAAAAGAGTTGTTTGTCCATTTGTGTGTTTGTATTTAGTTTGCTTGTGAGGACACAACATGTCTCAAGTTTAGGGGGGTTGTTTCCGAATGCATGTGTTTAATGTATATATTGTGTGAAGCTCTATTAAATGGAATTTGTGTATGGATTTGAAAACCTAATGAAGATAAATTGAGTGTTATTAAGTATTTATGAGAATGCCAAGTAGAGATAGTTAAAGATAGAAGTGAAATTTTATCCCAACACTTAGCCCGTGATTAAGTTATATGAGATTGCTGGAGTAAAACCAAAAGAATAAAAAATGTCTTAAGATTTGAAGGGAGAAGCATGTTGATTGACTGTAATATTTATGAAATAAAAATCAGCTCCAATGGCTTAAGTTGCTGAGTAACTAGATTTGAGTATGCACCCCATATGCAGAAATGTGTAAAAAAGTAACGAGAGTTATGAGCAGTGCTATAGCATATATATATATATATAAAGAAAAAAGTCCTTTGTCGAAGGCATTGAGTAGCCAAGTCTGTTCATGACCTCCATGTTCAGCCTTGAGTTAAAGATACCTCGAGATAAGATTATACTACAGATATTACTGCAGCAACTTTGATCTGGGCATGGCTTGAGTAATTGGGATGTCATCATAACAAGGTTATCCCCAGGTTATCAATATTAAAGCTGTCACAATTTGAATATGTGAAATTTATGTTATCCCTTGTAAGAATGAAGTATGTCACTGCAAAAATTTCAGCAGCCCTTTGATAATGTTATAACATATCTGGAATTCAATCACAAAGGCCGCACACACACAATATGGACATAAAGAAACTTAAGTCTAGAACTGATTTGTTGTGGGCATTTTGTATGATTAAGATTATGATCTGAAGGTGGAAGAATCTTTGTAAATTTGATAAAAGAGCTGAAGTTGTGTGCATGTTTGTGTGTATCAATGCTTGACGACAAGCAATAGTTTAAGTTTGGGGGTGTGATAACTCTAGGAAATAAGATTTATTACATCTATTTTAGACTTGAATAAAGGCCATTAGAAAGCAAATAATGTATTTTGATTACATTTTGGTGAACTTTTGCATAAACATTCATTTTAGTTGAGTTTTAACATGTTTTGCTTGAATCATAGTAATTTGTGCTAAAAATAGGTTTTAATTTGTAGGTTTTAAATTCATAAAAGGATGTGGGGACATTAGATGAGAAAGAGGAAGTAAGAAGATGATCAAAAAATAATGAAAGCACAATCGGAAATGACACAAGTGCTATTGCCGATGTTGGAGCATCCAATGCTGCAGCAATTTGGGAGAAACGCGAGAGAAAATATAGGCACGAGTCAGTAATTAAATTACAATCTGCATGTTTCCTAATTAAAACACAAGCACATGCATGGGCATTGCTCTGGAAAACCTAATTTGCAAACATATAAAGGAGGCATGCACCACATAGAAGCGTCCGTGGAATTAACATTCAAAAACAATTAAAAAGGCAAGAAGAAGATCAAGATTAAGGAGGGCCATTCGGCATCATTGAAGCACTGAGGAGGATCCTTAGACTTTCATCGTGCTCAACTTATATTATCTTTCTTCTTTTGATTGAGTGGATGTATTCTACGATCATTATATTTATGTTTATTTTTCTCATTTAGAATATGCACTGAATTTACTTGTAGTTGAATGACAAATAATGCAATGGGTTCTTGACTGTTCTTATATGATGTTATGATAATGCTGTAGCATTATACTCTAATAGTTTTTGTGATATAATTGTTATTTCGGTTGACCACCCATTTAATAGTTTCAGTTAAGATAGAGCAGCAAAAAGGCATGTCTTAGCAGACATTATTAGAGTATTATTTGTTCTTAACTTGAGTTTCCTTGATTAGGTTATCTTAAATCCCATAAGGGCAATTCTTGAAATTAAGATTTGTGATATCCCAAACGTAGGTCTTCACTTTGTAGGGTAAAGAGATTAAAGATCATAAAGCCATACATTAAATTTATAAGCAACTAGCCATTGTTAGTAGATTTAAAGGTATGAGCTTTCCAACATGCGATAGCTGCGGATGCAAATTTGTTCTACCCATTGCTGCAACACTTATCATAACAAACAGTGCTAGCTCGATAATCAACAGTCATCCCATTAGGAGAATTTTATCATTCAACTACTATATTCTCAATTGAACCTTGGACACATTTAATTAAGTTTATTTTATTTTGATATTACTTTAATTCCCATCTCTCACGATTATTATTTATGATAGAATTATTTAACAATTGTTTGTTTCGGTCTTTAGTTGACGTGCATTATTGTAATTGCTTTAACATTTTGAGTAACGTCAATCCCTGTGGAGACGATCTTGAACACTCATCACTTTATTACTTATTGTGTATACTTGTACATTGGCATTGATAATAATTGATTATACAAATCAATCAACATGTGCCTTAAAAGATGATGAAAATGTCATCTTTGATATGTTTGAGCCTTTCTAGCCATCCCTTTGATGAAATATCCATAGTTCACTCTTTTAAGCCTTTAATATATATATATATTTTTTTTTCTCTGTCAAACTTATTATCTCGACCTACTCTAATTTGGAGTATTACCCAATATCTTACAAGTTCTATCACCTATGTTTGAGAAAAATGTAAGTAATTATTTTGTTCAGTGAAGTTATGCCAAACAAAAGTAAAAAAAATGTTGTTAAAAAAATAACACTAATAGGTGAAATCCACTTTGCAACTTTCAAAATACAAAACTCTCTACACTTTTCTCAAATATACACTTTGTTATCCTTATTTCCCCTCATTTGTTAGCCATGTCCGTAGCCTACATTACGTCCTAATAAAATTCCTTGATTTTAGGGAACTATAGTCTGAAGTTGAAGCTAGTAATATGAGCTGAAAAGATGTAGTGGTGTATAAAAAATAATAACAAACAAATAAATAATAAATTGGGTTGACTAACATTTTTATTTTGAGAGCGTATTATTTCTAAGTTGCTTGAATCAATCCATTAAATGCTTCTTTGAATTTCTTTGCTTGAGCTCTTGTAATGGGTTCGATGGGAACTTGAATAGGGTTTGAATATACTTCATCCCATGTGCTTGTGATAGGTTTATCCTTAATCTCATCATTCCCCTCGTCTTGAAGAGGATTTGTCCTCAAATCAGCACCTACATCAAAAGGACTCAAATCAGCAACATTAAAAGTAGCACTTACATTATACTCACTAGGCAAATCTAGTTTGTATGTCATTGATACGTTCCAAAACTTGGAATGGGCCATCCCCTCGAGATAATAACTTAGATTTTATTTGTTCCGAAAATCATTCATTGCGCATGTGTAACCATACCCAATCACCGGGTTCAAAGACTAGCTTATGTCGCCTTTTGTTGGCTTGTTTAGCATATTACTCAATTCTCCGCTCAATGGTGAACTTCGCCTTCTTATGTATATGTTTAATAATTTCAGCCTTTTTTTTGCCATCTAAGTTAACATGCTCAGAAACAGGTAATGAAGTTAAATCCAATTGGTTTAAAGGATTAAACCATAAACAATTTCAAATGTTGAATACTTAGTAGCAGAATGAACGAAATAATTATAAGCAAACTCAACAAGTGGTAAACAATCTTCCCAAGTTTTGATGTTCTTTTTAATGATAGCTTGCAATAGAGTAGATAAAGTTTTATTCACAACTTTTGTTTGACCATCAGTTTAAGGGTGACAAGTAATTAAAAGCAACAAATTAATTCCTAACTTAGCCCATAAGGTTTTACAAAAGTAACTTAAAAACTTAGCATCCCTATGAGAAACAATTGTCATGGGCATATCATGCAACCTCACAATCTCCCTAAAGAATAGGTCAGCAACATTAGGAGCATCATCCATTTTGTGACAAGGTGTAAAATGTTCCATCTTTGAAAATCTATCTACAACTACAAAAATTGAGTCTTTTCTTTGTCTAGACTTCGGTAAACCTAGCACAAAATCCATCGAAATATCAATTCAAGGTGCATTAGGTTTTGGCAAAAGGGTGTATAAGCCATAAGGTTGCACTTTCGATTTGGCTTGCCTACAAGTGACATATCTACCACAAATTCTTTCAACATCTCGTTTCACATGTGGCCAATAGAAATGTTCATGTAAAATTGCTAGAGTCTTTACAACTCAAATATGCCCCATTAACTCTCCTCCATGGGATTCTCTCACTAACAAATCTTTCAAAGAACAGTTAGACACAATTTATTCTCCCAAAATAAATAGCCATCATGCCTACAGTATTTACCGACTATGGTCTTTTCACAAGTCTGGTATTCAACACTAAAATCATGGTCATCAACATACAATTCCTTAATATGTTCAAAACCAAGTAGTTTAGCATTAAATGTTGAAATTAAGACATACATGTAGGAAAGTGCATATGCAGCAATGTTTTCCTTACCTTGCTTGTAACGAATGACATATGGAAATGTCTCAATGAATTCTACCCATCAAGCATGCCTCTTATTCAACTTGTGTTGTCCTTTAAGGTGTTTCAAGGACTAATGATCGGTGTGAATCACGAACTCCTTAGGCCATAGGTAGTGCTGCCACGTTTTTAACGCTTGAACCAACGTATACAACTCCTTATCATAAGTAGGGTAATTTAAAGCTACCCCACTCAACTTTTCACTAAAGTAAGCAATTGGTCGATCTTCCTACATTAGGACTGCGCCAATACCAATATCTGAAGCCTCGCATTCAATTTCAAATCTTTTATTAAAGTTAGGCAAAGACAATAAAGAAGCATTGGTAAGCTTTTGCTTGATTATTTGAAATGAATTCTCTTACACTTCTCCCCACTTGAATCCAACATCTTTTTTTTATTATTTAAGTAACCAGTGCGGCTCATATGCTAAAGTCTTTCACAAATCGTCAATAGAAACTAGTAAGCCCATGAAAACTTCTAACATTACTTACACTTGTGGGACTCAGCCACTCTTGGATTGCAAGTACCTTTTCCTCATTACCCTGTATACCTTGTGCACTCACAACAAATCCTAGAAACATAAGTTTGTCGGTGCAAAAAGTTCACTTCTTCAGGTTAGCAAACAACTTTTCTTTTTTAAGCACATCTAACATAGATTTCAAATGTACTACATGATTGTTTATGTTTTTGCTATAAATGAGGATATCATCAAACTAAACAACAATAAACTTGCTAATAAAAGCTCGCAAGACATGATTCATAAGTCTTATAAAAGTGTTCGAGGCAGTAGTTAGACCAACAGGTAGGACTAACCATTTATACAAACCATATTTTGTTTTACAAGCAGTTTTTCATTCATCCCTTTTTTTCATTCTAATATAATGATATCTACTTTTCAAATCAATTTTGGAAAATACACAAGACCCATGTAATTCATCAAGCATGTCATCTAGGCTAGGAATGGGATGTCGATACTTTACCATTATATTGTTGATGGCTCGACAGTCAACACACATCCTCCACGTCCTATCCTTTTTAGGAACTAATAAAACAGAAACTGCACATGGACTCATGCTTTCTCTCACATACCCTTTTTCCATTAATTAATTAACCTGCCTTTGAAGTTCTTTTGTCTCCTCCGAATTGCTCCTATAGGCTGGTCTATTTGGAATGATTACACCGGGTATAAAATCAATCTGATCCTCAATCCCTTGGATTGGAGGTAAGCTATGTGGTGTTTCCTTGGGAAAGATATCGTCATACTCCTGCAATAGAACTAGGCAAAGTAAGGTTAAATTTATTAGTGTTTAAAAATGCCTCTTTGTACAAAAGTACAATCATCGGCTGATGTAAAAAAAATGCTTTTTTTATCTCACTTGCTCTCGCGTAGAAATTCTTTTGTTTTCCATCTAATTTTTGTTCAATGGCCGTATTTTTCTTTGGTTTTTCTCTCACATTTTTCTCGGCCTGTTTTTGAATTTCACTCTCTTTTTCTCTCTTTTTCTTTTCCTCACTCTCTCTTTGTAGGCTCACTTGGTCTCCATGAACCTGCTTTGATGTTAACGAAACAAAAGTGATGTTGCATTAATTAAACACAAATGAATATTTGTTGGTGAAGCCATCATGTTTCACACGTCTATCGAATTACCAAAGCTGCCCAAGTAACAAGTGTCAAGTATACATTGGCACTACATCACAAAGCACTTTATCTTTGTATTTGCCAATCCGAAAAGTCACTAGTACCTACTTGTTCGCTTTTACCTCTCCGCTATCATTTAACCACTGTAGTTTGTATGGTCGTGGGTGTTTAAGTGTTGGAAACCCTAACTTCTCGACCATGATAGTACTAGCAACCTTAGTACAACTTCCTCTATCAATAATCATACTACATACTTTGTCTTGAACATAGCACCTAGTATGGAAAATGTTTCTCGTTGCGCTACTTCGTCTTCCTTTACTTACACACTTAAAACTCTCCTCACTACTAAAGTCAATTCCCTAGGGGCTATACACTCTTCATCTTTGACATCCTCTAATGGTGGTATCTCATTCTCTTTCGTTTCATCTTCAGTTACAATCTTACCATTGTCCTGCGATACTATAACTCATTGATTCACATATTCACTTGTGATATGCCCCCTGCCTTGACATTTAAAACACTTAATGTCACAATTCCTAATAGTAAGAGTTATAATGTTACCTTGTGTATTGTGCTTGGAGGCTCAAATCTTAGCTTAGGTGTAGTAAATACTTGTAGCCTCTCATCTCGTTTCACATAGCACGGCTTCCAAGAAGTGGAACTCGAGATCGGGCCTGCACGAGTGTTACCCCTCCTCTTGAGTTGTTGCTCAACCTTGATGGCTTTGTGGACTATTTCCTCAATCTCTACATAATATTGCAACTCAACCTTATCTGCAATTTCCTGATTAAGTCCATTTAAAAATTGTGCTATGGTTGCTTCTCTATCTTCCTCCACATTTGCTCTAATCATGGCAATCTTCATTTCTTTATAATAATCCTCAATGTTTCAGCTACCTTGTGTAAGACGTTGTAATTTTTTGTACAAGTCTCGATAATAGTGGTTAGGTATAAAATGCTTTCTCATCAATGATTTCATTTCATCCCATGTCTCAATTGGACATTCCCTATTTCGCCTCCTGCTTATAACAAGCTGATCCCACCAAGTAATAGCATAGTCAGAAACTCAATTCAAACCAATTTTACAATTTTTACCTTTGAAAAATTATGGCAGTCTAATATGAACTCCATTTTCTTCTCCCATTCAAGGTATGCTTTTGGGTCGGATTTTCCTTGAAAAGATAGAATTTTCATCTTTATGCCTCTCAATCCATCATCTCTATTCCTAACTCTCCTACTTTGTCCATCTCTCCTATAGCTACCCACTGAGTCCTCTCCTTCATCGTACTCATCTCTATAATAGTCATTAATCTCTCCTCTCACTGGAGCTCTTTCTCTCTTACGCGTTTGGGGAATGGGTGGTGGCTGCCCTGCACGTGTGTTCTCCACCTGATCCAAACGCTCGTGGATGAGCTCTAATTCAACCCTTATCATCCTTCTCATCTCTCTCATCAATGCTTGAATTTGTAAATTTTGAGTAGTTGTGGATTAATCCTCTTCATAGCTATAATCTGCAAAAGAACGTTGGAAATAATGTGGAAGGACCTCACCTCGCTCCCTTACTTGTTTCACTCAAGAAAAATGACTCACTCAATTCCACTCGTGTTTCACTCAAATTATTGACTTTCACCCTCTAATATGCTCACACTCTCTTGCCTTTTTCCACTTTTAGTAATCCTCACTCGGTTCTTATCAAACTAATCAAACCAATATCAGGATTTCAGTAGCAATTCACAGACATGACAACTAAGGAGAATGTAATTTCAAGAGTAAGAAGCGATGTGTACGAAAGTCGAGTTTTGATTTTGGGCAAAATTTTTACTGATGGGGTAAAACTTGTTTTAGACTTCCAAGACACAAATAATGAAAAAAATAAAAGATTTTAAGAGGAGGTTGGAGTTTTTTTTTTTAAGGAAAAAGAATAGGTAAAACTTGTGGATTTAAGGAGAATTAAACCACAAAGATGCAAAAATTGATTTTAAAGGAAAGCCTTAAAAAACTGTTCTCGCGGAACTATTCACGAGATACTATTCACGCGGCACTATTCACGAAAAATGTTGTTCACAACTTTTTGTTCTTTTTATAGATGCTGGGACAGGATGAAAAATTCAAACAAGAATGAAAAGCAACAAAGATAGATGGATATGACCTTGGAGCCTAAGCTCTGATACCAAATGATACGAAACTCGTTAAGAACTGATGCGACCCTAATCAATTTAGTTCCCAAGATCGAATCTAAACTAGGAATGGAATGGAACCTCGACCCAATGCTGATGGAAAGCACGAAACTTGGTATGTGAAGATGCTACAATCAGTTATGGATGGTCTAATTAATAAGTCAAGAATTTGAACGCCACGAAAATCTGATAAGTTTAAAGAGTTCGTAAAGAACCAAAGAGAATTAACTCTCTCACGAACTGCATCAAAAACTTCTTTTTTTGTTTATTGAATATGAGTACTTTATATAGGGTTGGTTACAAGAATTTTTGAAAATAAATCCTAACCCAAAAAATCAAATCAGAATCTAACCTTCCCTAGCAGGAAAGAATCTAAATCAAATCAGAATCCTAATCTCAGTAAATAGGAAATAATTTAAATTAAATAAGGATCCTAATTGTATTCAATGCCTGACATCAATTAAATGGAAACTAGGTGATTAAAATAGAAATAACTCATTTGTTTCCCTAATAGCCTCCTCAAGAAACGTGAAAGTATATGAAAAAGGAAAATAATATATTTTCCCGCCATAATGTTTAAGCCAACTCACTATTTCATAGAAGTGAGTATTTGGAAACTTCAAGAGCCTCAATCATGCATTTATCATGTGTGATTCTTTCAATGAGCCCCCACAAATTTGATTGAGCCCAAATCGCCTAAATTAATCCATTAAGCATTTCTTTGAATTTCTTTGCTCGAGCTCTGGTAACGAGTCCGACGGGAACTTGAATAGGATCTGAATATGCCCATCCCATGTACTTGTGATAGTTTTATCCTTAATCTTATCAGCCATGTTCTTCCTCATTTTTTGCGAGCCTGTTGCAACAACATTCCTTCTATGAAAAATAAGCTTCTAGACACCTACAATTAAGCACACAATTTGGGTACGAATTACTCTAAATCAAGCAAAATTTACTAAGACTAAATTAAAATGAATGTTTATGCAAAATATAACAAAAATATAATGAAAACACATCATTTATAATATAACAAAAATATGATGAAAACACATCATTTATTCTCTATGTATTATTGATTTAAGTCTAAAAGTACCATGATAACTTTCATTTTATAGAGTTATTAAGCTCCCTTTCCAAACTATATGTTCTAGTGTTTGTTTTCTCACTTATACCATATTCAAATGCCTATACAACTCGCATTCTAATGTGAGCTTCAATATGAGAGTTCATGATATGATTGCAAAAATGTGGGATTAGTTAGTAATGCAATAAATCCCATGACTTTATACTTCATCTCATCAAATCCCATTTTCACCTCAACAAACACCTTTTGATGCTGAGCCATTGCCATCTTGATTTCAGCTAACTTCTATTTTGATTTAAATGATGTAATCATATTGATTATTCGACCTCGACTGTAAAAAAAACTCTAATGGCAACTTCCTAAAGCACTAGTGACTCTAAGTTGAGGATCCTCTACTATATAGAAACGTTCAGACGAGTCATGTGGCCTAAAGTCATTTACAAGTGATCGATGGTGGTTATCCAATGGCAATATGGTGTTATTATATTACTTTTCCACAAGTTGCTTAAATTACAAGAAGTAATTTACAAATTTTTCAGTTTAGCAAAATGCATTATAAGTAGTCAATTTTGTGCACGAGCATGCTAAATCCAATTTACTTAATAGCCTAGAATGCCCAAATATTGATTCCTGGAACACCTTTTTCTGATTACCAGTCAACTTTCTTCTTATAAGGCTAGTCACTCTCTTCATTTTGCTCACATTTGTAAGAACAACTGGGAAGTGAACTATAGTAGAATATATTTAAAATTTAAATAAAATATATATCAGAATAATATTGAAATAAAAAAAACTATACATTTGAGTGAGTCAGGCAATGGCAGCCTTGCCTGGAACCTGCCTAAAGCTATTACAAGATATAAATAATGTATATATGAAATAAGTGCAAAATTTATCTTAGTAAGAGCTTTTCGTACTAAAGAGTGTATAAGCAAGGGAACAACTCAACAAATTCATTGAGATAAATAAAAAAATTCTTAAAGACATTTTAACAAACACCTAACGTGTCATATTTTACAAACATTAATATTAAGAAAATTTTAAATTTTTTAAATTGTTCATACCGATACATATCATAATGTTGTTCATCTACCAATAATAATCCACCATCAATTGAAACTTGTTGTGATAGTATAAGAGAGTCAT
This sequence comes from Citrus glauca, assembly GCA_029633175.1. NCBI lineage: Eukaryota > Viridiplantae > Streptophyta > Magnoliopsida > Sapindales > Rutaceae > Citrus > Citrus glauca. The sequence continues at coordinate 18,265,602 of JAQOOD010000002.1, read as the reverse complement.
ACCTTTAAGTTGAAGCCAATCCTCACGCCATCGTCAATGTAAATTTTGTTGCCGAAAATAGAGCCATGATTTTGTAATTGTGATGATAGGGGTTTTGATGCTATGATTACGATAATAGGGCTTTGATGGGTGTTTTAATTAGATTTTTTATGAAGAAATAAACCTAACTAAATGCAATAAATTTATAAAATGAAAGAGGTTGTGGTGCCTAACATAGGCTAGGTGTGTTGCTTGCTTGTACCTTCCATGGAGCTTTAAAAAGAACAAAAGAAGAAAAGTGACTACAAAGACTTTAGATATTGGAGAAGTGATGTTGAAAGCTTTTTTTATCCTGAAAAATGAGAAAAAGAGGTTAGAGGCGGAGCCAACAGTGGTTGGCCACTACACTCCGACGCTTAAGTGGCTTTCAGATCAGTTTTGAATGTTAAGAGTTTACTAATTCTCAACAATGGCGATGGCTAGAGGTTGAAAAAGAGCCTTTACCTTGTGGTGTGTATATTATACTTAGATGGCTTAGTTAGAAGAGAAAACTTGAGCATCTTTATATGAAATGCCTCAATGTATTCCTATCACCATACCACCTGGTGCAATTTCATTGGTACTTTTCTTTCTCTTTCTCTACACAATGATATTTTTGTGGTTTCACATTTGTGACCTTTTCGGGCCTTTGGAGTGTGCTTGGAGAATAAATTGGCTCATCATTTACATAATTTGTCCACACATAGACATGTTGGACTTTGCAGATTGATCTAGCATGCCTTTACATATGCTATCTTGCAATTATTGGCATGTCAAATGAGAACAAATGGTCTCAACAATTTTTAGTTAGGTTTCTAGCTTTTTATAGGCGTGGTTGCCTACTGTCCTTTTTTTAGCACAATATCTCTTTATTGCTCCTTGTTTTCCACCAAGGAATCAATATTCTTTTTTTTTTGGTGATAATAACACTTCACATGCTTGACATTTTGGATATATTGTTTAACGTTTTTGCCCTAGTCATGGTGAAATCCGTAACCATTCGAATCTCTGGTGTACCTAGTATGGGTCAACCTCCTCTTGACAACTTTCTCATTATCAATTTCTATTGACATATGGCATTCTCTGATTAGCCTTTCGTTTCTGTCCTAAACAATGGGTAATGTAGGAGATGCGGCAATGATGAGAATTGGGCAATTTAGGTGATGACCTTGTTGTTTTGGATTTAATTGATTTATTTTAAGAGTAATTTAGTCCAAATTACAAGTAAGTAGTTATTGTGATGAGAAATTTTGTCGTATGGCCAGTTTTAATAATGAATTTATGAAAATTGTTAGATAAGTAAATTTTTCGTATTTTATTTTCATGACATGATTTCTTTTTCTTTTCAGGGCCATTTGGTATTCTGCAATATAGGGAATAATTTATCTTGCTATTTCCTATTGTGCAGTTTTCTTCTTGGAATTTTTAAGAGTATGGTAGTGGTAGCTATTGCAATTATGCTGCAAATGCTTCCATTTTTTTTTCTGTTTTCCCTTGTTGGTAATAATTTTCTGTTTGACTTTACTTGAGATGGAAGAATTGTTTAAACTCTCTATTTAACAGAATTAACCTTTTAATTGTGGATTGATAGAGCTAAGTGCTTAATTCTGGATTTGGTTGCAATATTTGTTGGTTTGAATGTGATTTCAGTTGCAATTCCGTATTATGCACAACCAAATTATGGAAATGTTTTACAAAATTATAGAAAATTTTATAAAAATAAATATGTTAATGCTTTCATTAAAAAAATTATTAACTTAGTTGAAGAGTATGACTATTTATTCTTGCCAATTTTTATGGAACTTGCCTAATATATAATATTAATTCTAATTAAGAATTCTCATTTCAATCTTTATATCTCCTATCCAAAATGCTTAGATTCTATTATTGCACTTATTATATTAATTGTTATAAGCGTTTAAAAATGATTTTACCAACTAAGATAAAATTTTGTTTAGTCTTGAAAACAATTGAAGACCATATTTTGTAAATTGAAAATTACACGCATACATTTTTTAAAAATTTGTACTTTAAAAGGAATTATTGTCAATATTAAAAATATAAGTAACTAATTGTAATTAGGGAAAATATCCACCGTTCACCTGATTTTGTCCACTTTTTCAAAAATACACAAATCCTAATTTTTTAGCTGCGCTCCACCTAAACTTATAATTTTTTTCACATTTCCACCTCTGTCTGTAAACCGTCAATAAAACTAACGGAATTTTGTCCAAATTACTTTTTAACCCCGAAAATAAAGAATTACATAGTTGCCTAAATAAATGTCAAAATATTAGCTTGTGAGTATTGTAGTCGTTGCCTCCCAACTGTTACAATTTTGGGTATTTAATCCCAAGAACCGTTACATACGCAATGCATGAAAGCTCTACCATTCAAGCAAATATAGAGCTGCTCACAAACCAGCCACAACTAACAATCATTTGTTCAAATAAACCTACTCATACACAACCCATCATCTACTCATACACAGTTGACAATAAATTGTTCAAGTAAACCTACTCATACACAACCCATCATCTACACATTCAAGCAAAAATACAGTTTCTCACAAACCAAGCCACAACTGACAATCATTTGTTCAAGTAAGCCTACTCATACACAACCCATTATCTACACATTCAGGCCAACAATTGTCCCATTCATTAAAACTCGTTATCTACACATTTAAACATCATAACCACTCAAATTTTATTCAGTCAAAGACAACTGCTCAACCATTGTGAAATATCACTTGCTTAACCATTCTTTCAAACACATCATCCACACAATCAATTTAAAAATGGCATCAAGTTATAATTCAAGTTCTGCAACCAGTGGACATCAACATAGAAAAATTAAATGCACTCTAATTCACTGCTAGTGTGGTGTGCAAGCATGTGATATGGTTTCCACTACGCCACAGAATCGTAACGCAATGTTTTGGTCATGCAGGTTCAATAAATGCAAGTTTTGGCAATGGTTTACAGCTGAAACTCTCATATACCCTAGCAATAGTGACCAGACAATAGATAATCAAAATTTAGAGCTGGATGCAGTCCCCTTCGAGCTGATGATGTAGTAAAGATAAAGAAAATGCTAAAGGTAATTGAAGGGATGCTTAAATGTATAATAATTATGCTGGTATATGTATATGCTATTGTGTTTACTAAAATGTAATATATCCTACAAAATATGCATGAATAAAATGAGACTAATTATGTTCTATTTGTCCTAGAGCCAGTCAACTTAAATACATTGTAAATAATATAACTTTAACCATAATAAATAAAAAAATACAGCCCAAGTAAAATGAGCTTAAATATAACCATATCTAATTATCCAAAAAACAGCAGAAATAACAATTAAATATGTTATCAAAATACAGCCCAAGTAACAGTTAACTTCCATAACCAGCAATATTCTAAAATAACCAGCAATATTCCAAAATAGCCAGCATTCCAAAATAACCAGCAATATTCCAAAATAAAAACATATATAGCAAGTTTAAACATTTTTAGTTTGTTCTCGCATTCATCATTACAAAGAACCTATCACATTTGAAGCTTGAGATGGATTTTCAGATTGTGACAGTCCTTGACTTGGATTGTTCACCTCTTGTTCTAGTATCTCCAGAGCCAACTTGAGCCCTTCTTTTCCTCCCTGTAATATTGGAACTTTGACTTGGACCACTTGGTATCTAAACATATTGTACGTTAGTTTAAGAACTTAAACAAGAAAAACAAAACAAAAAGAACTTAAACAGAAAAAAAACACCTTTCTTGCTGTCTGTGATGTAGCAACTTCTGAATCAATTGACTTTGCTGCCATCGTTGTTTGTGATGCCTATGTTCAAGCATAAATGAATCTTATGTTATGCATAAAACAAATTGGACAGCCACAAAAAAATAAAATAAAATAAGTCAGCACCTGTTTTCTTCTTCCTGTTGCTTGTTGTAAAGCATTTAACGACTGAATTGAGGTAGTGTATGCCTACAAAACATGATGTTTGTTATTTAATGACATTATATATAGGCTGCATATAATAAATAATAACAGCTACATATGATGTATAATAATAAAGGGAAATAAACTATTAAAAATTAATAGTAGTATATTATCCGTACCTGAGAGTTATAATCCTTGCAACAGACGGTCTTAATGGACAAGACCTCATATTATGGTTAGAGCCACCACATAATGAGCAAATAACAAAGAATTTTCTTTTCTCTTTATTAGGCTCATTTTTTGCTCTTTTCTTGGATTTTTTAGGCCTTCCAACCTTTTTTCTACACAATTGGTGGATCAATCAATGGTCTTCCTGTACACTCCCACGTACATTGATCCGGAAGAGGGCTAAACATCACTGAGTATGTGTTGAGGTAAGTATGTGTAGCAAACTATGCTGGAACATACTCCCCAATTGCATGTCTTGCATATCCAATGGCAGCCATCACATGTTGACAAGGAAAGCCGACAATTTCCCATTAACCGCAATCACATTTTCTAGACTTACCCTGATTCTCCGGATTTGTAACGTATAACATGACTTTTGAAGCATAGTCTAACCCATATGGACTCATAATGCTTATAACAACATCTTTAATCTTCGCAACTGTACAATCAGGTTGAAGCAACCCTAAATTCTTTTTCATGCCTCGAAAGAATATCATTAACTCTACTTGTCGCATCTTGAATGCCCAAAAAAATTAAAAACAAATTCAGCACTAGTTTACAATTCTTGAGTTTTGTTGGTAACTCTATTATCTTCCTGTTAATGTATTATTTATATTACAGGTCAGAAACTTAAAGAAAAGGCATGTAAATAAACATATAGCTGGATATGGATGCATGTAGGTAGCTTTTTAAACAGTTTAATTTTACATGCAACAACAAAATCTTCCTCAGGGGGCCGAGGGATATGGATACATATATAGCCAGGGGTTAAAATATTTCAAAAAACCATGACCCATACATCACCAACCAAAAATTTTCAAAACCCCCAAATTTTATATGTAAACCACAGATAAAGATGAATAACTAGGCAGGGGATAACACATGCATTGAACTATAGTAGCATAATCTTTCATAAAATTGCATCTCAACAGCTGAAAGCACCATATTACTCCCAAATTTATCATTACCCCAAACAAATATGTTACAAATCAAACTAATCTATATTCTAGGGTTTCTAGTAATAGCGAATAAATGTGTTAACAACAATTACCAAACATTGTTTCAAAAACTTTGTTTCATGTGAAAAATTAACAAAAAATAAATAAATAAAACAAAACTTACTTGATTATAGCTTCAAACCTCTAAAAAAGGAAAACGTCGCGACTTCGTAACAGGTCACTGCTTTCGTCAATGCCTCTGAATCTTCAATTTAACAAAATATTTGAAACTTAAATGTGGTTCGTTGATGAAAATGCACGGAACCTATAAGGAAAAATGGCAGGATTTTGTTACTTCTTCGTGCATGTTGTGGGGAATAAACTATGGCTGTTTTCGTTGCTTCTTATACTGGTGGACGACTATGTCTTGATTTTCCTTTTTTTTCCTTATTACAGATCTCAAATGACGTCATTTTTTAAGCCCAAGTGAAATTATCATTTGATCCTTATAACATTAGCAACATCTTGACGGTTTGCAGATGGAAGTAGAAATGTAAAAAAAATTATAAGTTCGGGTGGAGCGCAGCTAAAAAAATTAAGATTTGTGTATTTTTGAAAAAGTGGACAAAATCAGGTGGACGGTGGATATTTTCCCTTGTAATTATTTAAATGATAAATCACAATAGATATCTACCATGGTAACTTTAATCAAATACATGATCAAATCTACTAATGTCGTGGATATTGATATCAAACAAAGAAAGATATCAGCAGTAGTTTTTTATTTTTGTAACTTACAACATCTCATTAAGCATCATCATCGTCGTCATAATAATAATAATAACAAAAATTCTTGTAGTCATAGTAAAAAGTAATAATAATACTAGTAATAATACAAATAAAATAATAGAAATACTAATAATATATGAGATTTGGTTGAAATGACGAGAAATTAAATAAATTATTTTGAAAACAAAATTGAGTGACAAGATTTTTATAGGATATGAAAAAAGAACCTTAATTTTTAATATAACTTATTTTGTTGAAAAATAAGTACAATTAACTGAAATCATAAAATGGGCATAACATTCATGAAAATCAAAAGTTGAAATATAAATGAAATTAAGTTCAAGAAGTTCCTATGAAGTTAAGTAATGAAATTAAGTATAAAAAATCTTATGAAGTCAATTGATGCCAAAAAAAAAGTGTCAACAAAACTTAATACAAATTTTAAACAAACAATAAATAAATCAACCAAAATATAAAAAGATAAAGGAAAAGAGATTTAAACACAAAGATTTTTACGTCGTTTGGCTAACCTCACTTACTTCCACGGCTCCAAGCACATCGGGCTTGAGGATTCCACTACTCAAGCCTTCAAGGCTTCAAAAACACTTACAATTGACTTAAAAGGTGTCAAACAACCTTTACACCAAGAGATTATCTCCAATCTCTTAACCCAAGTGTATCCCAACACTTACAATCACTCAAACAAAGATTACAAATTTGTTTTTCTCTTACACAATATATAAAATTACAACTCAATGCTCAATGTGTGAATGAATGAAACAAGAATGAATTTTAAGCTCAATGAATATTGTATTCTCGATTATAAGCTCAATGATAACGTTGTGATCAACCCTTATTTGAATTTGATTGAGCTTATTTATAGCTAGAGCTGAAAAATAGTCATTGTTGACTTTTTGCCTAAAATTGGGTCGCTGTTAATATTATTGGTTAACTGTTTTGACTGGTCCAAGTGACAGTTGAGTTGAATTTCAAATAAACGGTTAACCGTTTGCTATTATGATTTGCTGTTAATTTCCAGAGACCTACAAAAAAAATTTTCTGTTATCCATTCTTGTTGAACAGTTGAAGGTTAGCATGGAACGACATTTTGGAAATTATTGGTTAGTCGTTTGAAGTTAACAATTCATCGTTTAATTCCAGTAACCTGCAAAACTCATTTGCCTTATCTGTTTTTGCTAACTGGTTCAAGCTTAAGGATTTATCCCTCTCTAGAAATTATCGGTTAACTGTTTCAAAGTTAACGGTTTACCATTTACTTGTAGAATTACAGTTTTAACCAAATTTCGTAGGGAATGATTTTTCAATTAAAGTTAATGATTATCCATATTTCATGAACACATTTCGGAAGATTATACGGCTTTTGAGAAATTGTTTATTAATTAAAACTCCAACATTTTAATAAAAATATTTAAAGTTTGTTATCATCAAAATCAATATAATGAACATATGCATGTTAACATTCTTGCCCTTTTTAATGATGACAAACTCTTTCAATATTTTACTCCCCCTAAATGTATGCTCCCCTTAAACAATTTTTTTGCCACTGTGAAATTTTTCAAAAACATATCATTCAAAATAGATTATAGAAAATTTTTCAAGATTCAAAATGCATGACATATCATTGGTCTCCTCTTTCATCATAAAAAGAAAATATAGAAAAGTATAATTAGAACATGATTAGTAAAAAGAAAGAAAAATGAAGATATTACCCATTTTATGCGAGCAAAAATTTCTTCAGTCTCCCCTTAAAAATGAACATATCCTCAAATACAAAACATTATTAAAGAATTCCATATAGGGTTAAGCAAGTTGCACAAACAAACAACTCCCGCAATTCATCAATCCACACACATACAACTATCCACCATCAAAATCATCAAGAAAGAGTTACACAATCCAAACAAAAAAATATATGTCAAAACACACATAGAGACATAACATGAAATGTATATGTGAAGAACAAAGTCAAAAACTAAGAGCGAGGTTGTACAGATGAACTACTAGAGTCATATCCAAAATTGCGAAGGATGGTGCACTGTCCAGCAATGAGTTCGAGCTACTGATCTATACATTATTGTTGAAAAGTCTGAAATTGGGATTGGAGCTGCTATTAGTGCACGAAGGGAGTATCCATTTTATCAAGGATCTGTTGTTGTTGCTTGAAAAATTGTTGAGCATCATCAACCAATTGCTGCAGAGTGTCCGAAGCTAGTGGCCGGATAGGAGCTGGAGGTTGCTTGAGAGCTGAAGGATGATCAGTAACCATCTCACGCTCCTTAATGTCAGAATCGACTAGAGGCTGGGGTACAGATCGACAAAGAAGAGGCGGAGGGTGAGCTCCTAACCTAAAGTCGGGAAGTTGATCGAGGGAATAAACATCATTAAACATCTTATAATCTTCTGGAGCAACCAAAGTATCTCGGTTCTTGGAGTTGGAGGTCTTGAGCCATTCGCCTTTCTTCTAAGAAAAACCGATACTAGTCATAGCCTCTGGACCAATCCGTTTGGTCTCCTTATACACGACATCCTAAAAAGGCACTTGGAAATGCCACAGTATCTTAGAGATTATACTTCCATAAGGAAGCAAGCGGTGGTGAACCACAAGGGTACTCAGCATGTGTGATTTAAAATAGCATACCCGAGGTTAATAGGTCTCCTATAAGAAGACTATCCAATAAGCCAACAATCCAACATCCAACCTCGTTACCTCATCTGAATGACCCTTCCTAGGAGTAATAATTCCTATAAAATGATGTGAAGGATTCGAACTTGTAGAGGCAATAATTGCGACCGAAAAGGAATAGCACAAATCTTAAAAGTAAGATCTTGAAGCCAACAAATATTTCAAACACCAATATGATGAGCAAAACTTGCAAATGAAAGAACTTTCCTAAATGTATAAATCTTATAACCAACATTCTAAATTCCCAGGACGTTGTTTAAGTTCTCCATATCAAATTTAAGGGGAATACCCCCAACATGAGTAACTATCTTATTTAATCGAGTTGCGAAAATTTCTATATTTGAATAAAAAGTATGGACTACATTAAGATGTACTCTTTCATTAAAATCTATAGCCAACTCCCAAGGTAGTAGCATATTCCTAACACTTAAACCACAAGCAATCAATTCTCTAAAGTCTTCTATATCAACATAATAAGAGTCAAGTACCTTCTGTCCCATGAAGCGGTCCTCGAAGTGCTTGGTTAACAGGGCTGTGGGGAAATGCATTTTTTCAAATTCAGAGGTTTCCCATGGAGGTATAAGAGTCCTACTAGGAGCAGCTTTTCTCTTCCGAGTTTGACGAGACGAGTCAGCCATAGATACACTGAAAGAAGTGGGGAAATTTTGAAAAAGATGAAAATGGAAGAAATGGAACAAATTTAAGGGTTAAGAGAGAATATAGGTAATAATTGGGAGGTTCAATTTAGCCAAAGAGGACAAAAATCCGGCTAAAATCGAAGAAACTCGTTCGGTTTCCCTTAAGGTTTTGATTTGGGAAATTTGAATTTGGGGCTTGATTTGATGTTTTGAATTAGTAAAAATGGTCTAATGATGATTAGAAAGGATTATAACGGAGTGATTTGGCAAGAAAATGCAATAAAAATGATGGATTTGAGAGAGGGAAAGCTTCAGTTTTGCGTCAATAGAGAAAACGGTGAAAGGCTAATTGAAACTGAAGAAGAAAACCTTGGAACAATTTATATCACACAAAAACGAATAGCCATTTTCTGTAATTGGCGAGTCGATAAATTTTTGAGAGCACTTAATTGAAAAAAGTTAATGGGTAGTCATTAACGATGAAAGAGTAAATTCCAGTAAGCTCTCTGGTTTTAATAGGTTTACCATTTTCTAACAAATGGTTTGCCGATAATTTACAGATATCATATCCTAGTTTTTGGATTTAAACGGTACGCTGTTTATTGAGAAACAGTTATCCGTTTAGTTTATCTATGATTTCGCAATAAAATTTTTAATTTTTAGCCAACGAATAATTCATTCCAAGATCATTTCATCGATCCAAAATGTTTTAAGGGCCAGTTTAATACATGATTCATGAACTCACGTGTATTCAATTAATCAATTTATATAAGCATACAAAAAATTAGTAGTTCAAACACATCACTTATATTATATGCTCAAACACTTCATAGACATCAAAGATCATCAAACAATTAATTTGAATAGACTCAATAACATGAGTAGAGATGTTACTGCAAAACGTTCATCATTGCAAAAATTTCATCATCCTAAGTTCATGCCGAATTTTTAAAAATTGATCTTTTCAAAAAGGTTTTGTAAAAATATCGGCAAGTTCTTTTTCCATGGAAATAAACTCTAATGCAATATCATCCTTTTGAACATGATCTCTCAAGAAATGATGTCTAATTTCTATATGCTTGGTTCTAGAGTGCTAAATGGGATTCTTTAAAAGATTTATAGCACTAGTGTTATCACACTTAATAGGAATTTTTTTAAAATTAATGTCATAGTCTCTAAGTGTTTATTTCATCCAAAGAGCTTGTGCACAACAACTACCTACGATAATATACTCAGTATCAGTGGTTGAGAGTGCAACCAAATTTTGTTTTTTACTAAACCATGAAACAAGTGAATGACCTAGAAAATGGCAAGTTCCACTTGTGTTTTTCTTATCGACTTTGTAATCGGCAAAATCCGCATCCAAATTGAAGGACAACATTTGTCCATGAGGTTCCTAATAACGCAACTATTGCGCAGTAAACTTAAAACAGATGGCGGAAGCTCTAGAAACCTCGGATCGACTTCATTCAAAAACGAAAATCAAGAGGAAAGATTGAAGTTTAATTACCTCACTTGTAGTTTCAGAAAAAACTTCGTGAAGTAGGAGAAAACGACTGAAAACAGCAAGCTCCGAACACTGTCCAGAAAAACAGCTCTGCACGAACAGCTTCTGTTTTGCCACGATCTGAGATCCTTTAAGCACCCCAATTGTGATGCCTCTAATCAGTCCACACTTAGAAATGTTCTAGGAGTTCAGAGGATTTGGAATCTCGAAATTTCATTAAGAAATGAGAGAGATAATGAAGGAACATGAATGCTAGCTCATGTTGATTCCTTCCACCAAATAAAGCCACCATTATCTCTAATAATGGCACCAAACATTATCATGTGCTAGACCCACCCACTTAGCCATTATTTATTGAAATTGATCTCATCACTTCAATAAACTATTTAATTAAATAAATAAATAGCTAATATTAATTAATTTCGGAATTAATCATTTAACCCCATTTTGATCACATCAAATGGTTAAATGTGGGCTTCTCTTGTGACATGTTCTAATGCTTTCTCTTAATCCATATTGGATCCAATAAAAGCCCATAATTCTAAACCCAAAATTGGTCTAGAAGTCCATAATCATATATGAACCCGAACATGTCCAAAATGGTCATTTTACGTTCTCGACATTCCATAATGTTTAATTGAGGATTTATGAAATTTATTTTGTTCCTTAAACTATTTATGGAACATCTAAATTTCTATCTTAAATCATATTTAAGATATATTTATATTTATATTTATTCTCAATGAATTATAATATAAATATTGATTTTTCTAAAATTAGGAAATCTAACTTCTCATTTTCTAGTAACTCCTTTTTCATTTCTATATTGTGTGTGACCTTTTAGGTTCTTAGTTATAAGGTAGTGGAACTATTTTAATGATAACTCTTTATTCATTAAATGATGCTAAACTCTTTAGTCATCAATTAGAACCTTTCTAATGACCTTAAGATGCATTGGTAATACGCTTTACCAATATTGATCATAAGGTTTCTACAAGTCATGAGTGACACCTAGTAGTATATCACGACTATCCAAATAACAAGAATTGTTGGATCTATAGAACCTATTCCATTGTATCTCTATGTCTTGGTCTCTTCATCATCCATGTCCAGAGAAAAGCACAGCTTATGATTTATTATGTTAAGCAGTTGTGCTTTATCTCAAAATAAATATAAATGAACTTGGCATGATAATATAATTTGAACTCCTTCAAATATATTTCACCTTGGCCAAGGATTTCTCATGCCAATTCATATTATCTCATAGGGACATCCTTTTTGTATATTACAAAGTGATGAATTCCATATTGGCCATCAACTTGTCTTCATACATAGCCAACCATGACAGCTATTGCTAGATCTCTTCCGTGATTAGGAATCAATCGTTATGCATTCACATATCAGAGATGTCTATGTACAAGACATCTGTTATGCCTCAGGTCTAAAGACCATTACTAAACATAGTGTCTGTTACAATGTATAATAAGCCATTAACACTCACGACCATATGGCTTACTATATTCGGTCAAGTTCAGTAAACTCGTTCTCTTAACAAGTACCTATGTGTTTGACTTGACATCTCATGTCAATGATATGAAACTCACCATTCATCTTAGTATCACATACCATAAGGAGTCATAACACATACTAGTGTTTATAGGAATTTATAATGTCCAATCATAAATCCACCACTAGGAACTATTTTAGAAGTATAGTACAAAGGATACACGTTTCATATTCTCAACATACTCGAGAATGTGTTCCTTAACTATTTTGCTTCTTGGACTATATTCATTAAATTAATAGATGAATATTGATAACTTTGCCATTTTATAAATATCAAAATGCTATTCAAATACAATCATTCCCTAAACAATCAAATCACCATTCGATTGGCCTTTAGGGTATATTACTAACACAAATAACAAGTTAAATCTATATGAGTTTCTCTAGGATACCAAAGGCCAAAATCTATGATTCCACTCAAGTAATGGAAAATTCTTTTTACAGTAAGCAAATGAGATTCCTTGGGACATGATTCAAATCTTGCACACAAACATACACAAATACGATATCGGGTCTACTCGTGATTAAGTAAAGTAAAGAGCTTATCATACCCAATAAATTTTGATATCAACTTTTTTGCCTTTTTCATCTTTGTTAAGCTTGGTTGTTGTGCTCAGTGGAGTGCTTTTGGTCTTTGAGTCATCAATGCCAAATCTCTTGAGTAGGTATTTCACTACTTGACTTGATTCATGAAAATTCCTTCTTCATTTTGTTTTATTTGCAACACAAGGAAGTACTTCAACTCTCTCATCATATTCATTTCAAATTCTTTACTCATACAAGATGAAAATTCTTTACACAACAATTCATTAGTAGAACCAAGGATAATATCATCAACACAAATTTGAACAACAAATATATGTTGGTTCTTATGCTTAACAAAGAGAGTAGTATCCGCTTTATCCATCAAAAAATTGTTATCCAACAAGAAATTCTTAAGGCTATCATACCATGCTCTAAGTGCTTACTTTAATCCATACAACGCTTTTGGCAACTTGTACATACGATTTGTAAATTTTTCATTTTCAAAACCAAGGGATTGTTTCACATAAACTTCCTCCATAATATAACCATTTAAGAAAGCACTCTTGACATCCATTTGAAATAAAATGAAATCTTTATGACATGCAAATACTAAGAATATCCTAATGGATTCTAATCTAACTACGGGTGCAAAACATTCATCAAAATCAATTCTCTCCTCTTGTTTGTAACCTTAAGCCACTAATCTATCTTTATTTCTTACAACCATACTAGATTCATTCATTTTATTTCTAAATACCCATTTAGTACCTATAATAGATTGATGTTCCGGTTTAGAAACTAATTCTCACATGGTGTTTCTCTCAAATTGATTTAACTCCTCTTGCATGGTCATAATCCAAGATTCATCATTTTCTGCATTCGCAAATGATTTTAGTTCAATTTGAGATATAAATGCAGCATGCTCATAAGTATTTCTAAAAAATGATCTAGTTGTTACGTGGATCTCCTAAAATCAAGTCTTTACAATGAGAAGAAATATACCTCCACTCCTTGGTAAGTAATTGAGAAGTACCTTCATTTGGCTCTGCATTTGTTTCTTCATGTTGCTCGTCTTGATTTCCTTGTGTTGTATACTTTTGGTTATCCTTTGATGACTTTTCTTGTAATTCTTCATCTGCATCATTATCAACAATAACTTTCTCCACAGAGGAGAGGTTAGATTGATCAAACATAACATGCATAGATTCTTCTACAACTAGAGTTCTTTTGTTATAAACTCTATAAGTTTTGCTTGAGTTTGAATACCCGAGAAAGATGCCAACATCAGATTTTGGATCCAATTTGCCAAGATTATACTTGTGTTCGAAATAAAATATTTGCATTCAAACACTTTAAAATAACCAATGTTGGGTTTTTTTATCTTTCCAAAGCTCATATAGAGTTTTATTGAGATGAGCTTTAATCAACACATGATTTAAAACATAACAAGTAGTGTTGACGGCCTCGACCCAAAAATACTTAGCAAAAAAATTTCACTCAACATGGTCCTAGCCATTTCTTGAATCGACTTATTCTTTCTCTCAACACTATTTTGTTCTGAAGTTCTAGGTTATGAAAATTGATACACAATGCCTAAATTGTTGCAAAAGGTTTCAAAAGCATGATTTTCAATCTCTCCTCTATGATCACTTCTAATGCATACAATACCATACCCTTTTTCATTTTGAATTTTCTTACAAAACACTTTAAATGCAGCAAGAGTATTATCCTTATTAGCTAAGAATAATACCCTTCTGTATCTTGTAAAATCATCAACAATTACAAAACTATAATATTTGCCACTTAAGCTAATATATTTTGAAGGACCAAATAAATCTATATGAAGTAATTGAAGGGGTTTTGAAGTAGAAATATGATTTTTTCTTTAAAAAGAAGTTTTGATTTGTTTACCAAATTGGCATGCTTCACAAATTCTATCCTTCTGAATATTGATTTTTAGAAGAACTTTAACTAAATAATTTTTAGAAATCTTTGAAATTAAATCCATGCTTGCATGTCCTAGTCTTTTATGCCAGAACCAACTATCATCATGTAATGTGGAAAAAATATTTATTATGGGTAGATGCACAATCTATATTAATAGTATAAACATTAACGCATTTATTTTCTACAAACAAAATCTGACCATCACATGCATTTTCAACAATGTTTCTAGTCTTATAAAAACAACTTTATAACACTTATCACATAATTGACTAATGTTAAGCAAATTTTACTTCAAATTTTCAACGAAGCACACATTTTCAAAAAGACTAGAGGATACATTACCGACATTTCTAATACCAATGATCTTTTCTTTTCAATTATCTCTAAAGTATACGTTTCTGTCATTTTTTATTTTGGTAAAACTTGAAACCAAGAGTAATTACCTGTCATGTGTCTTGAACATCCACTGTTCAAGTACCACTTGTTTTTCCTTTTATTTAATCCCTCATCAAGTTCATGAAATGATTCTTCTTTGATTGCCATGAAAGCTAGATTTGTCATTTTTAATGCTCTTCACCATCACTCATTCCTCATCGTAACCATCCCAAGTGGCTACCATTGCTTTTTTCTTGAACTTGTTGAGAAGAAGACATTCAGACCATATGTGTCCAAGTTTTTTGCATTCATAACAAGTGATTGGCTCATTATTCTCCTTTTGATTCTTGAAGTTTTTGAACTTCCTTCGCTCACTAGTTCTCTTGTAGAATTTTTTTAATCTCTTAGTCACCATAACTATCTCCTCATCATCCAGCTCGCTTTCCTAATCACTTTCATGTTTTGAAGCTTTGAGAGTAATACGTTTCTTATTCTCCTCATGCCTATTTTCTGCTGCCAAATCTTCTTCATATGAAATTAGAGAGCCAATTAAATCATCAATAGGTAAAGTATTTAAGTTTTTGGCTTATTCAATGGCAGTCCTCTTATGCCTCCATTCTTTTAGAAGTGACCTAATGATTTCCTCAACTTTTCTCTATTTGAAAAAGTTTTTCCTATGGCTTCTAGGGTGTTGACTATGTCTATAAATCGTGTATGCATAGAATACACACTTTCATTTTTTTTTCATTTGGAACAATTCATATTAACGGGTGTACCTACTGATTTTAAACTCTTTAACTTGATTTGTCCCTTCATAGACAACCTCAAGTTTATTCCATATTTCTTGAGCACTCTCACAACTAGATACTCTATGAAATTCATTCTTATCAAGAGCACAAAATAGAGCATTAATTGCCTTGGAGTTTAAAGAAATCTTTTTCTTTTCTAACTCACTCCATTGACTTGAAAGCTTTGGAATATCATCTCCTACTTTATTTTTAGTCATAGGCATAAATGGACCATCACAAACAACTTCCCAAATTTCATAATCTAAGGCTTGCAAATAAATTCTCATTTTAGTTTTCCAATATAGGTAGTCATTACCGTCAAAGCACGGTGGTCTAGTTGTGGACTGTCATTCCCAAAAGGTTGAGCCATTTTAGGTTTTCATGGATCTTTTATCGTACATGGTTAAGTCCTAATAAGATAACCTTGCTTTGATACCAAATGAAATGATATCTAAGCAACCCAGGGGGTGAATTGGGTTTCTAAGAATTTTACAATTCTTAAACAAAACTTAATACAAATCTTAAACGAATTTAAAGCAACAATAAGTAAATCAACCAAAATATAAAAAGATAAGGGAAGAGAGATTCAAACACAGAGATTTGTACGTGGTTTAGCCAACTTCGCCTATGTCCACGCCTTCAAGCATATCGGGCTGGAGGATTCTACTAGTCAAGCCTTCAAGGTTTCAAGAACACTTACAATTGATTTCAAAGGTGTCAATAAACCTTTGCATCAATAGATTATCCCCAATCTTTTTAACCCAAGTGTATCACAACACTTACAATCACCAAAACAAAGATTACAAATTTGTTTTTCTCTCACACAATATATAAAATTAAAATTAACGCTCAATGTGTGAATAAATGAAATAAAAATGAATTTTAAGCTTAATGATAACGTTATGATTAGCCCTTGTTTGAATTTGACTAAGCTTATTATAGTTGGAGCTAAAAAATAGTCATTGTTGACTTTTTTGCCTGAAATTGGTTTGCCGCTGATAGTTATTAGTTAACCATTTTGACTGGTCCAAGTAACTGTTGAGTTGAATTTCAAATAAACAGTTGACCGTTTGCCACCATGGGTTTGCTATTAATTTCCAGAGACCTGCAAAACAAATTTGTATTATCTGCTCTTGCTAAACAAGGTTAGCATGGAATGACATTCTAGAAATTATTGTTAGCTGTTTGAAGTTAACAGTTTGCCATTTAATTCCAGTAACTTGCAAAACTCATTTACCTTATCCATTTTTGCTAACCAGTTAAGGATTAAGGATTTATCCATCTCTAGAAAATATTGGTTAATCGTTTCAAAGTTAACAGTTCACCGTTTACTTCCAGAATCACAATTTTAACCAAATTTCGCAGGGAATGATTTTCCAATTAAAGTTAACAAATATCTATATTTCATGAACACATTTAGAAAGATTATACAGCTTTTGAGAAATTGTTTATTAATGAAAACTCTGACATTTTAATAAAAAACATTGAAAGTTTGTTATCATCAAAATCAATATAATGAATATCTACATGTTAACAAAAGCATGTGAACATCTAATTGAGAAAGTTTAAATTACTAATCGAACCAAAAATGATATTCTATAAAGTAAATTTAGTACCCAACCCAATTTATTTGAAGCTTACCTAGATAATGGAAACATTTAACATAAAACTAGTAGAATTATTAGATGAAACATATGAACTAAAAAATAAAATTTAACCAAAATTAAGAATTGATCAGAATGAGAAATGTAATTTGCTTGGAATCTAACTTAAAACAATGGTACTAAACCAATTTTGTAGGAACATTTAACACAAAACCATTGGATTAAAAAGTTGAAACATGTGAACCTTTACTTAAGAAAGTTTAATGAAAATTAGGGACTTATCCATCCAAAAACGAAATCTATATAGTAAATTTGGTATTTAACCCGAATTATTAAAATCTCCCTAAATAATGAGAAGAATCAACATAAAACTAGCATAATTTTTTGTTGAAACACCTAAACCTTTAACAGAAAATAAAATTAGGAACACATTTGACAGAAAATAAAATTTACCTTAATATAACCTAAGTATTGGTATTTAAAAGATTTAATAGGAATATTAAACATAAAACTGGTGGACAAATAAGTTGAAACAAATAAACCAATAAATGAGAAAGTTTAACTAAAATTAGGAACATATAAAAAATACTTGAAATATCCACCTATTAAATTGGTATTTAATCAAAAGAGTTGGAATATGCTTATTTTATTTTATTTTTCCTTTTAACATTCATTTATATTTAAAAAAATTCTTCGTTCAACTATTTTATGTTAATCATTTTCAAAGTTCTTGATTCTTTTCTATTTATTATTTTTTTCAGCATTAAATTTTTTTAAAAATTATTTAATGAAATAATGGTTGTTCAAGTTGTGGGCAGCGGTTAACCCACCAAAGTTATATTAAATGATTTAAAAATGTCAATTCATTTTAACAGAACCAAGTAGTTAGCTAGGTTTACTTTCAAAATAATAACATTTAAGATCATTCTTTTTTTTTTTAACTTTACGCGCCTATATCGTCCGATAATTATTTTTCAGTTTTCACTTGTAATCTTCAAAAACACGAAAGTGAAAACATTTTTACTTTGTTAAGAGGATTGATGAGTGCAAGTGTACAGACAAATCAAACAATTTACAAAGGCCAGTCGAATATTATGAACTCTCTAATTAAGCTCAGGGGACTGATTGAAGAAGGATTGAAGTTTCATATGACATAGAAATGTTTGCACCCCATCACTAAGCAAAATGTAATGGTAGGAACTAGAAAATAGCTAACTGTATCTAGAGTGTCACTGGTCTACATGCTTGCTTCCCATGTCATTTACATGTACATTAAAAAAATGTGTAGTCCCTAATTTCAAAGTTCAAAATCTCGCACGATTCGGTAGCACATGAGAAGGTTTTGATAAAACATAAATCGAATGCTACATATGCCAATGTCATATCGCGTATTACGTGATAAATTTTTTGTTGTTGATCATAATATCTTGGATTACTTGTAACACATATTGCATACCCAAAGGGAAAAAAAAAACAAAAACACATATGTCTGTAAAAATAATTACAAAATTATTAGTAATATTGAAAACTTGTTATCCAATAACAGAAAATTTGTGTAGCTTGTAAGTAACACCCGAAACCTTTTTTTTTTCTTTTTAAATAATTACTGTCATTTGTATATTGAATTCTTTTACTACTGATGAAGATATATGCTTAAATTTCTTCATACTAGAACATCACAATAATTTTGTGCTTTGGGCACACATTATTAAAGTAGTTCTAGTAAGGAAAAATTAGAAATTTATGGTACTTACAGAAGCACAATCGATGTTGATTTAAGGGAGGATATTAATTAATGGTACCTTGAAGACAAATTAATTAAAAAATCCGATTTAATTGATGAATTAACTAAATAAAATAATTATAATATCAAAGAAAGTCGATTGCCATGTATGAAAAGGACACCCAAAAACAGCAAATATTTTGTTGTCGATGACTTTTGGAACATTTCCAGCATCCTCGTGGAAAAGTTGAGAAGTTCTTGATTCGAAAGTTTACCAACTTTACAGTCTGGCCAGTGACAAATAATAAATCAATTAACAAATCCCAAATAGAAATAATGACAATAATTTGAAAAATAATGAAGCAAACTATCAGAAAAATCAGGCTTCCTTAGTACCACATATTAGTTGAATGATTCTCACTTGTTTCAATTGATTTTTGAAAAAGTTCAAACATCCTTATTAGTTTCGAGTAGTGCTAGTGTTCTCAAGGGTTTAGTCACTTTACAAAATTAGGTAACAAACATCAATAAATAATAAGTATTAGATTTTGAAGTATAAAAATTCAACGGCTGTAAAAGTATAAGGTAACGGTACTAAAAGTTATAGAGAATTGGGAATAACAAGTGTTAGATTTTAGGTATAAAAGTATGAAGGTTGTGGAAATATAAGGTAACAATAATAAAAGTTGTGGGTAATTAAGAATGCTTATCAAATCTATGATATTTGTTAGCTTATTATGCAAGATAATAACGGCCCTTAAGTAATATTATGACATCTATATCTTAGTGTCATATGACAAGTGTTGGGGGGACTCAGCACAAGATTTCTATGTATCCAACCCAAAAAATTAGCCTATTAGGTGGAGTTAGGAGTGGCAAAATGAATAAACGAATCGAATTGGGTCAAAATTCTATGGATTCAGATTCAATTCGTTTATTAAACGAATTGAAATTTCAGGATTCGGATTCGATTTGTTTATTAAATGAATATTCAGTTCGATTCGTTTAATTCATTTAATAGAATTGATAAACGAATCGAATCGAATCCGAATTCGTTTATTATTCGTTTATCCTTTACGAATCCATAACGAATCGAATTGAATCAGGATTCGTTTACAATTCCTTTAGAAAAATATAATTAATAAACAAAATTAAGCAAAAAACACAAATTTAATATCCCACAACAAAATACAAATAATTCAAATCATATTATACAGTCATCCAAATACCAAATACCAAATCTTTAATATTACAAATAACAATAATTCAAATTCAAATTATAAAGAAATGAAATTTCTTTAATTCTCTTCATTTATCATTGTCACCCTAAAAAAAAAAATCCTACAGGAAAAAGTAAATAAAATGTTATTAACATGCTGCAATATTGATAATAGTCATTGTAAAATTTCAAAAATCAAATATATAGTAAATTTGTAGCATTTTCAAGGAAATAATAATTAAACAAGATAAAAACTTTACCTACCGCACTCACACACTGTCATTTGGATCATTGGCACTCTCTACAGATGGAGCACAATTAGTGCTCATGTTCATAATATTTTGAGTAAGTTGGTCCACAGTGACATCCAAATTTTCTATAATAATTTTATAAAAATAAATCTTAATTAGAAACAATTGCACATAATATTATAAAAGAAAAGTAAATAAATTTTATGAGCAAGTTTTACCAGTCTCTCCAAACTTCCAATCTCTAGTAGTAGTAATTGCTTGGACTATCTCTGGCTTCAATACACTTTGAGATTGATCAAGAAAGCTGATTCAGATGCAACAGTGGATATAGGAATGCTCAAGATATCATGAGCCATGAAAGAAAGGTTAGGATAACGAAATCCATTTGCTTTCTAAAAACTTAGAATGTCCAAATCAATCTTTCTATCAATTCTTGCCTCATCTAAATAAAGCTCCAATTTAGATTTTCTAACATAAGCACTACAATCCATGTTATCAAAATCATCAAACTCCTACAAAATAATTAAGAAATATGAATAGTCAAAATTCAAAACAAGCATGGAAATAATAAGTCTTACAATGAACAAATAAGAAAATTGTAAATATACCTTGAACTTATCCATGGTCTTCTGGTTAAGTGTACTTTGACTATTATCATTACGTCCCGCACTTGAATTAACATCACTCATTTGTTATACTCATGTGAGTACGGATGTAGTGGAGGAAGATGGTGTGATCAAATTATACTCACCAAAAATTGAAAATAACTTATCTCGAACATGTTTCAACTCCTCCAAATTTTGACTATAAGCCTTGCTATAAGCAAACTCAATAAATGCCATCTTGTATCTACCATCCAAGATGACCGTTATGGCCAAAATGGTACAAAAAGCATACCAATACTTCTCAAATTTTTCGATCATTTTTTTGCCAATATTTTTATGTGCACATCCTCACTGCACAATAATTGATCCAAAGCAACCTTAGCCGCAAACACCTTTGGAAAATACAAATTTGAAGTTGGGTACTTTAAACCAGAAAAAATGCATGTGATCTCATAAAACATAGACAAGAATTTGCCAATCTTTTCTATTTTCCCCCATTCTTCTTCAGAAGGACAATTCTTGTAATTGAAATCACTCAATTGTAGATGACGGAAATCATTTTTGTAATATAGAACACTATCAAGCATGAGAAAAATTGAATTTCATCTTGTAGGAACATCTTATCTTAATCCTTTCTTGTCATCTATAGATACTTGATTAACAAACTCTAAAAATTTTCTTTTTCTCACTTGTGACCCTTTGACATATTTCACACTCTCACGGGCTTTCTCAATTTCTTTTAGTCCTTGTTGAACAATTAAATTAATAATATGAGCACACTATCGAATATGAAAGAAATCCCCATCACAGACCAAAGCATTCCTTAATCTCAATTGACTTTTTAACATTACAACACAAACATCATTACTTGAAGCATTGTCTACGGTCAATGAAAAAATCATTTTCTCAATACCCCATTCACACAACAATGACAATATTTTTGAGGCAAAGCAACCCCAGTGTGTGGAGTTGGTATTTCTCAAAAATTCATAACTTCTTTCTATAAATTTCATCCCTTATCAATGAAATGTGCACTGAGACACAAATAACCATCTGTAGTTACAGAAGTCCATAAACCAGTAGTAAGACATATTCTACTAGGAGCTTTTTCTAACATGCTTCTAATTTTTGTCTTTTCCCTATTATGCATTTTTAACACATCGGCTTTCGCAGTGTTCCTACGGATGTTGGGCACTTCATCACACAAATAATTCCAAATTCTTCTAATTCCTTCATATTCAACAAATTGAAATGGCAAATCATGCATAATAATGGCACAAGACAATAATTCACGAAACACATAAGCTTCAAACTTGGGAACACGAGTTGACAGTCCATCACTATGATCTAACATCATTTGTACAGGATCACACTTTTTAAATTTTGCACAAGTTTCATAATGTATTCATAGATTACCTGTACCAGAATTGTGCACAACCACGTACTTAATGCAACATTTTTTACACGCCGCTCTCGGCTTGTTGTCCGGATACTTATCCCTCGATACCTTACGGAACAATAACCAAACTTGTGAAGTTAGTTTCCTTTGTCGTGGTGCCTTTTGCTCCACTGGCCTTAAGCCTTTTTCAATCTCTTCTTCCAGTTCAATTATGTCATTTACATCATCATCTCCAACACTAAAATCGTTATTTGTGTAGGCTGAATTACTTTGGTTTGTGTCCATTCTCCCAAAAACAAAATAATTGAAAATCATTTAAGGGCCCTGATTAATAGCAAAACAACATCAAAACTGCAAAAGATTAGCAGTAGAACAGTTACAAACACAGCAATAATGGCAGCAAAACAACAGCGACAGCAAAACAACAGCCAAGCAACAACAAAATAGCAATGAAATAACAATAAAATAGTAGTAAAACAACAACAAAACAGCAGTGAAACAGTCAAAAATAACAGTAAAATAGCAACAAAATAGTGGAAAAATAGCAAAAATAGGTAGCGAAACAGCAACCAAATAATAACAGTAAAATAACAGCGAAACAGTAGTTAAATAGTAATAAAATAATAGTAAAATAGCAATAAAACAACAATAAAATAATAGTAAAACAACAACAAAACAGCAATAAAATTACAGTAAAATATGAACAAAATAGTGGAAAATAGCCAAACAACATCAGTAAAACAACAGCGAAACAGTAGTAAAACAAAAGTAAGACAACAGCAAAATGTAATAAAATAGCAGTAAAATAGCAATAAAATAGTGGAAATAGTGGAAAAATAGCAAAAAAGGCAGCGAAAAAGCAACCAAATAACAACAGTAAAATAACAGCAAAACAACAATAAAATGACAGAAAAACAGTAATAAAATAGCAGTAAAACAACAACAAAATAGTAGAAAAATAGCAAAAAAGCAGCGAAACAACAGCCTAACAACAGTAGTAAAATAATAGCGAAACAATAGTAAAATAACAATAGTAAAATAGCAATAAAATAGCTGTAAAACAATATTAAAACAGAAGTAAAATAACAATAAAAGGTAAAATTTCAGTGGTGTACCGTGATGATGGGTAGTTAGCGCGGCTGTCGTGGCATGAGTTCATGCCACTAGTGGCTGCATCGGTGAGGGTTGGGGTATGCCATGTGGCCAGATTGGCGACAGCGGCTAGGAGTTGCAGCAGCAGCCAACGACTTTCATGGCTGCAGTGACGGCTTCTCTTTCCCTACGTGTTATAATTTTTGTGTTTGTGACCTTGTGCAATCGGGTGAGCGTGAAATGTCAAATACGAATATGTGAGTGTGTAATGTGTTTGTTATTTTTTTATTGTCATATAGTAAATTACAATATTAACCTTCAAATTTTAAAAAACTTTCAAATAAATTTAAGGATAAAAAAGTAATTTAATTAAATGAATAATAAATGAATTTTAAACTAATCGGCCCATATTTGATTAGTTTATGACCCATTTATTAAACGAATTCTAAACGAGTAACGGATCAAAATTTTCAAACCTCCATTCGATTCGTTCAGTTAACAAATCGAATCGAATTCACTCATTTATTAAACGAATCAATTTTTTCAAACCCAAACCCATTTAATTTGCATCGAATCGAATAGAATAAACGAATCCTGACCCATATTGCCACTCCTAGGTGGAGTGACCTACCACCTTAAAAACCCAAGAATCTTCCCTTTACTAGCCAATGTGGGAAACAACTCAATAATCCCCCCCGGGACGAAACCACCGCCAGACTGCGGTCATTTCGTCCGCCACACCTGAGTTGTTCCACCACCACATTCCGGCTACTTGGGTCTATCTCTGATATCACTTGTTGTGGGGACTTAGCATAAGATTTCTAGGTATCCAACCCAAAAGACTAGCCTATTAGGTTGAGTGACCTACCACTTTATAAACCCAAGCATCTCCCCTTTACTAGCCAATGTGGGACACAACTCAACAACAAATTTGTTAGCCAATTCCAAAATGAAAATCATTTATTAATTGGGATCCAAATGTAAGTATATTTCTTAGTAATTGTAGCATAACATTGTTGTTAGCTTTTTATGGTCAATTTATCCATCATTTACGGGAGTAATTTCTCCATATCGGCATTTGTTGTTGTTATATCAATCAAGATTCAAGAGTACAAATACTTTATTTAGCAGTATGAACCATGATGTTGTATTGTTGTGGCTTTTATGTTAGAGCAGTTGTGTACTGTGAAATGAAAGATTTAATATGAAACAAAATCGATAGTGTCTAAATTTTAATTTAGTATTTTTGACATACATACTAATGATAATATAAATTTTTTATCAAACAATCATAGAGTCCAATTACGTTAAATTTCAAATTATAAATGTAAACATTTATCAAACATCTTAAATATTGTGCTAGATAGTTAAACTAAACCCAAAATCCACTCTTGCAGATTTCTTATGGAACATCAATGGATTGACTATAGTGATGAAAAAAAGAAGAAAAAGAAAAAAAAAAGGAATAAACTCAGCCCACTTCAATTAAGATTTTGTTTCCCTTTAAAGGAATAAAATCCTAAATGAATTAATTATAAGAAGCAAGAGTCCATGAAAATATTATATAAATTAAACTTCTAAGGCATCCAAATTGACAAATATTGAAAATGAATGGACAAATTAATATTTAAAATGATATCTTCTAACTATTGGAACATTACAAAAGATGATGCCCCATCTCAGTGATTGTTGTCACCTTATTATAACTTCACCAATTGAACGCTTTATGTGCACCACACATATTTTGCATCCTCTTTCGAGTAAGACTTCCAAGTCAATGGTATGCAGCCTCTCTATAGAATCCTTCTACTATGAGTACACGACCAGTTCTCACGAAAAGACCAAAGATAGTGTCGAACTAATTAAAGAATGATCATAGTATTTTACTCTCTAAAGTAAAATCTCTCTACAAAGTCCATTATTTATAGAGTTGGCATCTTATCGCAAGTCTAGTTAAATTAAAATATTATTTATTTCATTTCTTGTAATAGGGATTAATTTATTAATTTCCTAATTTAATGAGATTCCAATTTATTAGGAATATTTGTTTTATAATTTAATTAGATATCTAATTTAGCAAGTCAATTAATGATGAGATTCTATAATTGCCACATGAGATCTATTTAGAGGAAGAAGTTAGTTTAAACATAAAGGTTATTAAAAACTCTTGATATTTCTTGGGAGAAAAGCAACCTAAGAAGATCATATTTATTCCTATTCAGATTCATAGAAATTATAAGTTGGTTCAAACATAAAGTTTATTAAAAACTCTAGATATTTCTTGGGAGACAAGCAAGCTAAGAAGATCAGATTCATAGTAAGTATAAGAGGCTCTTATAGGAATTGTAAAAGGAAATATCTAGAGTTTATTAAAAACTCTAAATATTTCTTTGGAGACAAGCAAGCCAAGAAGATCAGATTTATTCCTATTCAGATTCATAGGAATTATAAAAGGAAAGAGACTCTTATTTGGAATTAATCCAAGTCTTTTAAAACTTGCTATTTTTGTGAATCCCTAATGCTTATATAAAGTATGGTATTTTACAATTGAAGGTGAACAACAGAGAGCATAAAGTAGAGAAGTAAAATTCGCCCTCCTCCTTAGAGAATCTGGATTAGGTGTATAATGTTATGTTAGTTTATTTTATTACATTCTTTTCATCTCTATGGAGAGTCTTTGTGGATCTTTTACCACTAGACATTGAAGAAATGAAGAATTGCTATTGATCACTTTATGAAGTGCCTTGAGAATTGTGGATTAAGAGGGGTAGCAACTATTGAAGAGAAGCATATCCAGTCTAAGGTTGAGTAAATTGTATGGTAATAAACTGTAAGTGAGACTCTTAAGTTTGGTAAATCCATAGGTTGTAACATCTCAACTAAGTGAATTGATTTTCATTTGGGAATGGCCTCGTGGATGTAAGATTAATTAATCTAAATCATGTAAAAATCTTAGTATCATTTATTTTCTAAAATTTATTTTGTTTTCAAAAATTAATATTTTTATGTGGATGAATAGTAGCTAAAACAGTAATTGTAAACAATAACCGTGAACAACAATGGTGAATAGTATTTTCAAAAATTAATTAATCTATTAATTTTAGGGTTTTAATTGCCTACATCTATTTGTAATATATCTAAATTCCTTTCAATTTGTATCAGAGCATAACACTAATTGTTTATTTAGTGATAAATCTTAGAGCCTAGTCTATTTTATATGTGTGAGTTTGCAAGGAAAGGGAGGCTTTTTGGCTATCCACCTGTATTGGATGGAACGAACTATGCTTGTTGGAAGCAAATGATGGAAATATATCTGACAGCTATTGATGAAAGAGTCTGCCAATGAGTACTTATTGGATATTCTCCACCCACCAGAACTGATAAAGATGGTGTAGTATCTCTAAAACCAGTCAGAGAATAGACTAATCATGAACTCGATGCATCTGCATATAATGTAAAAGGACTTAATGCTATTGTTAATGGAGTTGACGTGTTTCAACACCAACTAATTTCTACATGCAAGACATCTAAAGCTGCTTAGGATATACTCTAAAGTACTTTTGAAGTCGACAATACAGTAAAACATTCTAAATTCATAAACTTACATCTAATTTTGAGAACTTGAAAATGCATGACTATAAAACCATTTCTGAATTTAATACTAGAATTCTTGATATGTTTAATGATTTTTTTTCTCTGGAAAGCCTATTTATGAGGAAGAAAATTGTAGAAAAATCTTAAGATTTATTCATCCTAGATATCATCCTGAACTTTTGGCCATTGAAGAATAGGTTGATATGTCTACAATGACTAGAGATTCTATTATAGGAAAATTGATAGTCTGTGAGACTAACAACTTGAATTTGAATCCTAAGAAAGAAAAATGTATTGCTTTTTAGATTGAAATGGAGGCTCCCATCACCAAACCAAGTGAGGATGATGATCCAAATTTGTACGTGGATAATTCACTTGCATTCATTGCAAAGAATTTCAAGAACATGTTGAAAGAAGAACTTTAACAAACGAAAGAAGACTTCTACATCAGTGACTCCAATGACTCAGAAAGGTTCTTGTAACTCTAATTCTAAATTTTTTTGATTTTAACAAACTTGAGAGTATTTGCTGCAGAGAATGTGGAGGCATAGAACACATATAAGCACAATGTGCTAGCACTCTTATGAAAAAAAAAACAATGCAATCCACTTAGAGTAATGATGATTCTAATGATAACATTGATGAAGAAGACCTTATTGTCCATAATGATGTGTCAAAATATACTAATGACAGTGAACAAAAATCAAACATCATAGATGCATCCACATTTAAGCCTCACACTTAGCTCCTAGCAAGGAAGACATTGATTCCCATCTTGACAAAACTATGCAACATATTAACAAGAATAATGATTCAGATAACAACGTTAGGGACATTGATATAAATGACAAGAAAGTTTTTATGAAAGCTACAAGATGATGTTCGCTAAATGGGAAGAAGTCTACAATGAGAATGTGACCTTGATGACTCAAGTATCCAATCATTTGGATGATAAGGTGAAATTTGAGAGTGAGGTAATTTATTATAATTATTTACATGTTGACAAAGATAATCAATTGCTTATAGTGACCATATAATCAGATAACACAAAAAAGTCACTCAAAATGATGAATTATAGAACTTAAAAGTTAGATAATGTTCTGTCAGTTGGCAAGTCTAGCTCAGATCATCATGGTTAGGGGTGGGCAAAATCGGGTTCGGGTTGGGTTCGGATCAACCCAATTCGATTTTGGGTTGTTCGAGTTTGACAAAAATTAATCCGAATACAACCCGACCTGACTCGATCCGATTTATATTCAGATCGGGTCGGTGGTAAATTCGGGTTGAATTCGGGTAGGATCGGTTTCGGGTTGGCTAATTTTCTTGATTTGTTACTAACATTTAAAAACACACAATTACAACAATTAAATACTAAATATTAATTGTTTAATTTAACCATATATACCATCAATTCAAAGCTTAAAAAAAGCTTCAAAAGTGAAAACTCAAGTTTCAAGGGGGAGAAACTCGGGTCGAGTAACTCGAGTTAAACGATTGGAAGACCTTACACCAGATTTGTTGCACTTGCAGTAGATTGGTTGCCACAGATGCTCAACAGCAGATCGGTGGCCACGGACGTGCAACAATAGATCAGTGGCCACGGATGTGTAGCAATAGATCGACGGACGCATAGCAACAGATCCACAGATGCGCAGCAAATTGGGCATGGATAGGCGTTTGGCGGCCACCATTGGCGGCTTGGCATTGGCCTAACGCCGCTGGGGGTGACTGTGTATGTGTTTTGTGTAGTGAGATTGGGGATTGTATAATGCGATTGAGGATTGAGGAGGGTTGTGAGTGTTTGTGTGCGTAGTGTTTCTGTGGCTGTGTGGTTTAGGTTTAGGTTTTTTTTTCTTTTATAGCAACCTAGTGGGTTTCATTGTTTTCACTCGATCAGGTTTTCTGTATAACCCGATCCAATCCGAACCCGAAATTTTTTGGGTCGGGTCGAGTAATTTGCCCACCCTTTATCATGGTCTTGGATATCAAGATTGTAAAGACTCAAATTCTCAAGGTGTGTTTATTAAAGCTTCTCCACCAACAATTAAAGTTCCATATTTTCAAAAAGGTAAAGTTGTTGCACATTCATCACTAGTTCATCAAGGTAAGAACAACATGTTTATTCCCACTTTTCATTTTTGTCATGTGAAAGGACATATAATATCTAATTGCTTCAAGCTCATAAAATATATGAAAAAGGCCATGTTTTTTAATTATTCTTGTGGAAAACCTAAGATGGCGCATAGACCCAAGGTTGAGACAAGTGAAAATAAACCTAGAACCACTTGGATAAGGAAGACTTATGATAAGGCTTATGTTTCCTTTATTTCCTTAAGACCTTGCATTATTGACTTTTGGTACTTTAATAGTGGTTGTTTTAGACACATGAAAGGTGATAGAAGTGCTTTGATTACTTATCAAAAAGTTGATCGAGAAAATGTAACTTTTGCTAATGGTGTGAAAAGTCGAGTACTTGGAAAAGGAACTTTGAATGTGGAAGGTTTTCCAAAACTTGGCAATGTTTTGCATGTAGAAGATCTCAAAGCAAATTTACTCAGCATTAGTCAAACTTGTTATCAACACTTGGTTGTCAACTTTGACAAGAATAAATGTTGCATTCTCGATGTTAATGGAAATTGCATTTTGTAAGGACATCGATCATTGGATCATTGTTAAAAACTGACTTGCTCAATTATTTGTCATAAGACCACTCTTGATCACATAAAATTATGGCATCAAAACTTGGGTCACTTGAACTATAAATTACTGATTAAAATTGTGAAAATAGGTGCTGTAAAAAAGTTCCAATACTTAAAAAGAAACAACTTTGAATATGTGGTTCATGTCAATTTGCGAAACAACAAAGGGCGTCGCATAAAGCCATTCAAGATATAGCAAAATCAAAGGTGGTACAACTACTTCATATAAATCTTATGAGACCAATGCAAGTTGAAAGGTTGGCTAGAAAAATGTACGCATTTGTGTGTGTAGATGATTTTTCTAGGTATCCATAGGTTGACATTATTAAAGAAAAATCAAATACATTTGATATGTTTAGAAAACTATATAAAAAGGTTAAAAATGAACAACATTGTAATATTGTCAGAATTATGAGTGATCATGGGAGGGAACTTGAAAACTTTAGTTTTGAAAAATCTAAAATATTGTAATTTATATGAAATTTCACATGAGTTTTCCTCACCTATTACTATAGAGCAAAATAGATTTGTACAAAGGAAAAAAAGTAATAATATAATCACAAACTCTCATACAAATTTATTTTGTACAAACTGATGTGGCATGATAAAATTTATTGAATTAAATATCTCTTGGCCCATACGATCTATTTTTATTATTTTACATTTTCATTCAACCAATGAATTAATGACAAATCAATTTGTACAAGATAAGTTTGTACAAGAGTTTGTAATTATATCATCACTCAAGAAAAAATAGGACCCTGTTGGAAATGGCACGAATGATGATAAACTCGAAGAAAGTTTCAAAGAGATTATGGGCTGAAGCACTTAACACTACTTGCTACACCACTAGTCGGGTCTATCGTCGTCCAGGTACTAAGAAAAGTCCTTTCAAATTTTTGGGAGTAAGTGCTTTATATTGAATGATCGCGAACATCTTGGTAAATTTTATTCAAAAAGTGATGAAGGTGTTTTTCTTGGTTATTTCAACAATAGTAGAGCATTTCATGTTTATAATATGAGAACTCAAAATATTATTGAATCTGCAAATATAGTCATTGATGATTATTAATATTTTGCAGATTACTCAATTGAGGAAGAGATAACCAGTCTTTTAGAAACATCAAATGTTGTTACAACTACTTCTGAAGATTGAGTTATGGAGAAAGGTCAATCTAGTGAACCTTCTTTAAAAGAAAAGGAACATGTTGAAGAAGACGCCTCTAAGGAAATACCACAGAATGTGAAGGAGAAAGTTTCAAAACTCTAGACAACCATGGACCTTTAAGACCAATAAAAAAGGAACTATTATTAAGAGTTGAGAACAATCACCCATATGATCTTATTCTAAGTAATCTTGATAAACAAATGGTCACAAGGAAAAGGTATGGAAAGGTAAGATTTACTTACTTTGTATTTTTAACTGAACTTAAGAAATTTGTAGCTGTAGTTCATCTTTGAAATATTACTCATGCATTGACGCCTATTGTTGAGTGATAGAAAATGTATATTTATAAAGGAGAAAATCATCATTATACACTTCAAATTTTTCTAACACTCTTACTTTTATGTATTTAAGCTTCTTGTGATTTGATTATATGTGCTTTATTTTAATTAAGTATTTTGTGTATTTTAGGGGCATTATGGTTATTTTACAATGAATGATAAATCAGACGACAAAACGGATATCACTTTTGAAAAAATAACAGTCGAAAACCTTAGGAGGAGCATAAAAGAAAAATGTCACTGTTCACATATACGGTACTATTCACATGTATGGTATTGTTTATGTT
This sequence comes from Citrus glauca, assembly GCA_029633175.1. Lineage (NCBI taxonomy): Eukaryota > Viridiplantae > Streptophyta > Magnoliopsida > Sapindales > Rutaceae > Citrus > Citrus glauca. Next base: position 18,233,655 of record JAQOOD010000002.1, on the reverse strand, counting down.
ACTTTCACAACACTATTCATATAGACGGATCGATGATGTGGCATTGACCGATGATGTAGCATTGACTAATAAGGTGTCACAATTACATTGGAGAGAATTCTTATGCACTGTTGATCGGTGATGTGGTAGCATGTTAGTGGACCAAAAATTACATGTACGATACATGCATATACACAGAATTATTTTCAACCAAATAGCATCACTGTTCAAACTGGTTGACCATTTAAACAGCGTGGCAAAACCGCATCACTATTTAAACCTGTTGACTATTCAAACTGCGTGGTAAAACCATGTCACTGTTCAAAACGCACATTCAAACCGCGTGCTATTGATTGATGATGTGGCGCAATCCTAAGCTCCCAAACTATTTTTAATCTGATGGCCCATGATTTAATCAATGTATCTATAAAAAAGGGACCTCTCCCCCCTAATTTGATATCTTTAAATCCATTTTTAGGCTCCATTTTCTGTAATTCCTTCTTCATCTTGTATTTTCAATGTATTTTAATAAATTTCTATTTTGCCTCTAGTTCAATTATGAGTAGCTAATTTTTTTTTAAGCTTAGGTTGAAGGTGAAGTCTCCACATGTTCCATGGACTTTATTTAGTAAATTTATTTTCTCTTCCCCTCGAATTTTTGTGGATGTTTTGACTTTTTGTCGACAAATAATAATAATCTTGGCTAGATACCACCCTGGTTTCACTGACTCCCTAGTACAAGGTTATTATTGTTTGGCATGATAACCCCTTATCACCATATTGATTAGAGTATAGTTCATGAGATGTGGTTTCCCCCTTCATGATTTAATTGGCACTAATAAGGAAAATTTAACCCATGATGCATATTGATGCGGATCCAAATACCCAAGCGCTTCAATTATAATAGTTTCCACTTTAATTTAATTCTGCCATTCCAATTTAAATTCTAAGATAGTCTATATCATTTTCACCACAAATCCATTCAACCTCATAATTTTACATATAATTAAAATCCACCTCCTCGTGGGATCGACACTCATTACCAATCACCATTGATCTATGGTACAATAGATTAATGCACTTGCGAGTTCAAAAAAATTTGCACAACAAGTTTTTACCACTGTTGCTAGGGAGGCAAGTTATTTTAATTCGCAGAATTAATTTTTGTGAGTAATTTCTTTTAATTATCTTCTTGTAATTTTTTTAATTAAAAAATGAAAAAAAAAAGTGAATCTACATTTAGAGGTAAGATTTTTTTCTTTTTCTCTTCCTTAAAATTCTGTAATTTAATTTTCAATTTATTTTTTTGTGATTTTTTTGTTTATCTTATTAATTTATTTTTAGTTAATTTATTTCACATATTTTTTGGTGTATTTTTATAGTAAGATTGTAAAAGCGTGATAAGGTTAGTACCATAATTTCTCCTTCTTGTTTATATTTTATTAATTTTGTTCTCATTTTTTTTGTATTTATTGCATGCATGGTCAAGGGTCATTATTACCTAATCTTGAGCCTATAGACCTTGAACTTAAGAAAATATTGCGCACACACAAACACGTTAAAAATAAAATGGATTCGCAACAATAACAAGAATCACAGGAGAGGCCATTTAAGAACTACTTTAGTCCCTTAGCTAATTTGAGCACATCATGCATAAGATACTCAAATGTAGCTGCTAAGAGTTTTGAATTAAAACCTAATGTGTTAAATTGCCTTCCAGCATTCTATGGCTCAAAAAATGAGGACCCATATAATCATTTGAATGATTTTCATGCTATTTGTCAAACTTTTAAATACGAGAATTTTTGAGACGATGAAGTTAAACTCATATTATTCATGTTTTTTTAAAGGATAGAGTTCGTTCATGACTCAATACATTAACTGCCATAGCATCACATCATGGGAACAAATGGTAATTAAATTTTTGAATAAATACTTCCCAGTGCATAAAACTAATGCTATTCGCAGGGAATTTCAGAGTTTACCCAAAGAGAAGACGAGCATTTTTTTTAAACTTAGGAGTGATTCAATGGGCTATTCTTGAAGTGTCTATATCATAGGTGCGAGAAATGACACCAATGTCAATACTTTTTGGAGGGATTATTGCTGAATGTGTAAGAATGGCTAATGGCAACAAGTGGAGGAGAGCTAATATCAAAAAGTACATCAGAAATTTGGGAATTCTTCCAGCAATAAGCAGATAATTCCCAACAACAGAGTCGATCACTCAGGAATACTAAAAGAATTAAGGGAGCAAATGAGGTTCACATTGGCGAGTCAACTTCGGGAATCAAATAAATCAAGGAGATGGTTGAAGGTCTTTCTCGACAAATAACATCATTAACGACTGCTAAATCCACAGAACCACATGACCATGACTTATATCCAGATCAAGCCAATGCCATAGGTGTAATGAGAAAACCATTAAATTATAACCCATACTCCAACACATATAACCCTGGATAGAAAGACCACTCAAATTTTTCATGGTCTCAAGGATTCTAACAGAACGGACCAGTAGCTCCAGCTCCACCAATGCAACTAATTCCTCAAATTCTTCAAGCCTCTTAGCTACCATTTAGACCATACAATAAGAACCATAACTACTCTAAACCCAGACCATGGAAGGATTCATTCCAGAATTTCAAGAATATTACTCACTCTACGATTGAGCAACAGAATCGCATGATTGATGGACTACGAAATGAGATGAGAATATGCTTCAACTCATAAGCTCAATCAGTTTCAAGCCTCGAGAAGATGGTGGGACAACTTGCTTCTTCAGTTCAGACCTTGGCAATGACTGTTGAGAAAAGTAAATTTACAAATCAACTAGTACCTAATCTTAAAGGAGTACATGAAGTAAGTACCAGTTCACCACAACAGCATGGAGAAGTCAAAGCAGTCATGACCTTGTGAAAAAAAAAAAGAAGTCGACAATAAAGTAAAGATGCCAGTGATAAAAGAAAATCGAATTAGACCTGTAAATGCTGAGGACTCATCCCCGGAAGAGAAAAAAGAAACCAACCCACGAGAATATGTAGCCAAAGCTCCATTTCCTCAGAGGTTAGCTAAAGGAAAGAAAGGAAAGTCCACAAGTGAGATTCTTGAAATCTTCAAACAGGTAAATGTTAACATCCCTTTACTTGATGCTATAAAGTAAGTTCCATCTTATGTCAAGTTTCTTAAACACCATTATACTAAAAAGAAAAATATTCATGTTCAAAAGAAGATATTTTTAATAGAAAATGTTAGTTCTATACTCTAACATAAAATTTATCTAAAATGCAAAGACCTAGGTTCCCCCACTATCTCATGTAGCATAAGGAACCACACAATTAAGAATGTTTTACTGGATTTAGGAGCTAGTGTAAATCTATTGTCTTATTCAGTATTTGTGAAATTTGTACTGGGAGAATTACACTCAACTCTAGTGGTGTTACAGCTTGCAGATCGGTCCACTAAAATACCTCGTGGTATTGTAAAGGACGTGCTTATCCAGGTAGACAAGTTTGATTTTCCCATTGATTTCATTGTAATTGCCACTCAACCAATCCATGATTCAAGGAAACACATCCCTATTATCTTAGGCCGATCTTTCTTGGCAACTGCAGATGCTCACAGTCAATGCAGGCTGGAAATGTGCAGTTACCCTTTGGCAGTATGACTATGGAGCTGAACATCTTCAACATTGCCACACAACCCATAATGCAGATGATGTGGATTTAATTAAAGCATTAGTTAATAACCCTTTTCTTTCAAACCTTAATGATGACCCTTTACAAACATGTTTAAATAACTTTGCTTTTGATTTTGATATTGACAGATCAGTTGATGAAGTCAACGCCCTACTTGACTCAGCATCATCTATGGACACTAATAAATGGAAGTCAAGAATTGAACAACTAGCACCATATAAGAATAAACTCATCCCATCACCAAAATCACCACTGAAACTCGAGCTCAAACCATTACTTAACACATTAGAATATGCATTTTTGGGAGAAGAAAGTACTCTGCCGGTAATCATCTTATCATCCCTAAATGTCGCACAACAAGGTAAGTTGTTGAATGTTTTAAAAGAGCACAAAAGAGCATTACGATGGATCATAACAAACATCAAAGGTATAAACCCAGTAGACTGCATGCATTACATTCACCTTGATGAAAATGCTAAGCCTACTAGGGAAAAGCAATGTCGATTAAATCCTAATATAAAAGAAGTTGTTAGAACTGAAGTCCTTAAGCTATTAGATACAGGTATCATTTACCCCATTTATGATAGTTCATAGGTCAGTCCTGTACAAGTTTGTCTCAAAAAAGTTAGAAGTCATAGTAGTTACGAATGCCGATAATAAAATTGATACCCACCAGAGTGACTATAGGATGGCGTGTTTGCATTGATTATAGAAAGTTGAATTCTATCACACGTAAAGACCATTTTCATTTACCATTTATCGATTAAATGCTTGATAGATTAGCAGGCCATGAATTTTATTACTTTCTAGATGGTTACTCAGGATATAATCAGATTCCCATAGCACCAAAAGATCAAGAGAAAACCACTTTCACTTGCCATTTTGGCACTTTTGCATATAGGAAGATGCCATTTAGATTATGTAATATACCTGCTACATTTCAACGATGCATGTTGAATATTGTTTCTGATATGGTTGAATGATTCCTTAAAGTCTTTATGGATGACTTTTCTATTTTTGGTGATTTATTTGATCAATGTTTACATCATCTAATACTAGTTCTACAGAGATGTATTGAGAATAACTTAGTCTTAAATTGGGAGAAGTGTCATTTTATGGTAAAATAAGGTATTGTTCTCGGTCATATCATTTCAAGCAAATGTATAGAGGTTGACAAAGCAAAGATGGACTTCCAGTCTTCCTCCACCTAAAACAGTCAGAGAAGTAAGATCTTTCCTTGGGCATACTGGTTTTATAGACATTTCATTAAAGATTTTAGCAAAGTTTCTAAACCCTTATGCAATCTACTTGCTAAGGATGTATCTTTTATCATTAATGATTCATGTCTTGTGGCATTTGAAAAATTCAAGCAGTTGTTGACATCATCACCCATCATTCAGCCCCCAATCTAGAGCTTACCATTTGAGCTCATGTGTGATGCATCTAATTATGCTATAGGAGCAGTATTGCGATAAAAAGTTGATCGAATTCCTCATGTTATTTACTATGCTAGTATGACATTGAATGATCCACAGTTGAACTATTCAACTACTAAAAAAGAAATGCTAGCAATAGTGTTTGCATTAGAGAAATTTCAATTTTATCTCATTCGTTAGGTGTTATCTCATTCGTTAGGTGTTAGACTAATTCGTTAGGTGTTATTTTTGCAGGAATTTAACTTGGAATTTAAAGATAAGAAAGGCACAGAGAATGTTGTGACTGACCATCTCTCTCATCTCTATTTTGACACAATTATAGAACCATTAACATTTAATGAGTCATTTCCAGATGAACAATTAATAAGTATGAAAGTATTACCGTGGTATGCTGATATTGTGAATTATCTTGTTATAGGTCAACTTTCAGAGTATTAGTCCAAGCAAGATAAAGCTAAATTTTTTACAGAAATAAAGAATTTCTTTTGGGATGACCCGTATTTCAGGTATTGTGCATATCAAATTGTTAGGCGATGTGTCCCAGAAAGTGAAATTCGTCCTTTCATTCTGCCATGAACAAGCTTGTGGAGGCTATTTCAGTGCTAAAAAATGGCTGCTAAAGTTTTACAATATAGTTTCTATTGGCCAACTATATTTCGACACGCTTACACTTTCTGTTCTTTATATAATAGATGTCAACGAATAGGGAGCATTGCATGAAAGAATATGATGCCACTAAATCTAATTTTAGTGGTTGAGATTTTTTACGAATGGGGTATCGACTTCATGGAACCCTTTACCCTTTTTTTGGCCATCAATATATATTGGTTGCTGTTGACTACGTATCGAAATGGGTAGAAGCAATTCCATGTAGAACCAATGATCGTAAGGTAGTGATACGATTTTTGAAAAGTAATATTATTTTATGTTTCGGAATCCCTCGAGCAATAATCAGTGATGGTGGTGCCCACTTTTGTAAGAAAGCATTCAAAGCTCTTTTGACAAAGTATTCAATCACTCACAAAGTGGCGACTCCATCTCATCCGTAAACTAGTGGTCAAGTTAGGATCTCCAATCGAGAAAGAAAGCACATATTTGAAAAGACGGTGAGGCCAGATAGAAAAGATTGGTCATTAAGACTTGATTATGTATTATGGCCATATAGAACAGCTTTCAAGACCTCGATTGGGATGTCACCTTACAGGCTAGTGTATGGAAAAGTTTACCACCTACCTGTGGAGCTTGAGCATCGTGCATATTGGGCCATCAAGAAATTCAACTTTGACATGCAGCAAGCTAGCTCAGAAAGAAGATTACAACTGGCAGAACTTGAAGAAATTTGCAATGATGCATACGAAAATGCCAAACTTTACAAGAAACGAATGAAAGTTTTCCATGACAAGAAAAATAATAAGAAAATCTGTCACTCTAGGTCAGAAAGTGCTTTTATTCCATTCTCGTTTGCACCTATTCACAGGTAAGTTACATTCTCGATAGTCTAGCCCTTTTATTGTTCATATTGTTTTTCCACATGGGGTAATTGAAATTAAGGACCCAAAGAACGGTGTCACTTTTAAAGTTAATGGTCAAAGATTCAAGCCATATCTAGAGTACCAACCACATGAAGAGGACATTGAAATAAATTTGAGTGACCAACCAAATTGAAATTCGACCAACCAAATTGGAATTCAGTTTTTTTCTTTCTTTTCGGTGATTTATTTTTTTCTTTCTTTTTATTATTCTTTTGTTAATTGAAATTATTACGTTTTCTCTTATCATTATTAATAATGAGTGCCATAGCTAAATTGTTCCTCCTGAACATTCTTAAACCACTTCAACGTGTAAAATCTTATGTCAAAAGGTAGATTTGAATTTGTAAAACACATCGTATTTGGGCTCTGCAACCATCAGAGTTAGTATCCTATATTAAGGTTTAGAAAGCCAACTCAAAGACATTGAGAGAAGTGTCTACAACATCCAGTTGGAGCTTGAGGTAAATTCAATAAGAGGATGATTGTAATTTTCTTTATGTGTTTTAATTTGTTTTTCTTTATTTGTGTGCTTTAGTTTATTACCCCGATGAAATGGCAGATAATGGTACTCCATGACAATCAAGTCGGTTACTTCAGTTTCCCTTAATAACTAATATTCTAAGGTGAAGGTATGGACAGAAACAAGATTCTAGAAAAGCTTCACAATTGATTCCCTTCACTTCCTCAGAATGCCCTCTTTACAATCTATAAAGCTCAATCCGAACACATGCAATTGCTCATGAGGAATAATATACCTGCTGACATCCATTGGTTAATCAAGGCTAAATTACGATTGGCAGGTGAGTTACCTCTAAAATTTATTGCATACATGTTTGGTTGTCGTAAAGGAAATTAGGAAAGAAAATGAAGAGGTCAAAGAATTTATGTTGCTTGTCATAACTGTGTCAGAATGAGTTGCAATAAAAAACCATGTTTTTTAGGAATGGTGTCTGATAACATGGAAGATAAGATTAACTTCATTAAAGATGGCTTGAATAAGGAGTCATTGGATGATATCTTTTTATCTCTTGAAACACATCCTAGTGGATATGTGCAAGGAGCGATTCTTCAGTTGTGGCTATTATTCCAGAAAGAGCATGTACGATATAGTCTCAGGAATCTAAATATAAACGACCTTGTTTACCAATTTATAAAAAAACTGGATGGAAAGCCTATTCTCGACCCGTAGAGGTCTTTCAAGTCGATTCTGAATATAAAACCAGAGGAAGATGTGAGCCACAATCGCAACTACCTGTAAATATCATTTTACTTCACTGTTATTTTATCATTTGCATTATTATAGTCTTTAATAATTTTATTTTATCATTGTTTCTTTTTCTTTTTACTGTTTCTTTTTTTACTCACGAACCATGTGCTTTACGCGTTATTTGACATTGACATGCTACTTCATACACAGTTGTGACCTACTGTCACCAAGATTCTTAAATATGAATTTTTATTACGCACTTACAAATTGTTTTTGAAAAGTATCCCAATGGCAACTACTCCCAATAGACAATTCAAGAACATTTGCGTGCTTTCTGAATTTAACTATGGCAAACATAAAGAGTTCGTTGAGGCAACCACAGATCTTGATCGAAGTATAGTAGAGAGAAAATTATACTTGGTGTATGGAAGAGGTAACTGAGGGTTATCAAAATTGGTCTCAGAAGCTACTTTTTTCAGAGAAAGCCAAGTGTTAGGCATCATTCCAAGAGCCTTAAAACCTTTTGGTAGTTCGTCTAACTCACCGACTGGAGAAGAGTTAGTTGTCTCAAATTACAAGAAAGAATAACTGAAATGCTTAATCATGCTAATACTTTTATTTTCCTTTCAGAAGATCTTGCAACACTAGAGCCACCTATCACATTAACATCTTGGGCCCATCTGCACAGTCACCAGAAACTCATCAGTTTGTTAAATATCAATAACTTTTATGATGGCTTCATCGCATTTCTTAACCATGCAATAAAAAATTATTTCGTTCACTCCACAGTGAAAAAACTTTTATTTGTGCTCACACTGCTAATGAGCTACTTGATCTGTTACAAGCTTATAAATCAGAGCCAAACCCATGGACCTTTGCGTTGGAGCGTCCAAATAATGACGGTAACAACAGCCGCAGTAAAAAGTACAAATTAGATTTAACTCTCCACTTGTAAATATTTTCTTCTGTATTACATCACCCAAGTGATGACTTCTAAACTCTACTTCTTTCTTTTAAAACATTGAGGACAATGTTTCATTCTGGTTGGGGGGAGGAAATAGTTGACAATTACGGAATTTTGGTTAAGTTTTTACTGATTTTTTACTGAATAAAGTGTAGTTACTCTAGAAACGCATTTTCTTCGTTAAAAAAAAATTCCAGACTTTTTTTCTTTATTAAGCTTTGATATTCAATTTTTTACTTCTTTTTAATTTTTCCTTTATAAATATACATTTTCAAATTTTTAAGTGATGGCTGAATATGAATTGTAGTTTCTCTAGAAATGCATTTTCTTAGTAAAAAAAAAGTTTTCTTTTTCTATCATTAGGAGGAGCATAAAAGGAAAAATATCATTGTTCACATATACAGTATTATCTACATTACTGTTCACGACACTGTTCACATAGACGGATCGATGACGTGGCATTGACCGATGATGTGGCATTAATTGATGAGGAGTCATGATTCTATTGGAGAGAATTCTTATGCACTATTGATCAGTGACGTGGCAGCATATTAGTGGACCAAAAATTACGTATACGGTACATGCATATACACAAGATTATTTTCAACCAAATTGCGTAATTATTCAAACCGATTGACTGTTCAAACCAAGTGATCAAATAGTGTTACTGTTCAAAACGCATGGTCA